>CM039681.1:29500613-29755613 GCA_022537955.1 Schmidtea mediterranea
TCTTGAGTTACATAGAGACGAATCAAAGAATAAAACCTTCCAGAAATGGATGAGCTTAATAATGCTGAATACGCAAAAAATATATTCGTCCATTTATTATGAAAACCTTTACATAACACTTGGACACATCGAAATGGAAGCTAATATTTTCGAGTAAAGTGGTAATAATTTAGAGAGAAATTTATGGAGAAAGAAAAGGACAGAATTCTTTTGCGAAATCCAGATGAAGACGAAAAGAACTTCTGTGAAATACTGAAATAGCTGGAACACATATTCTTTTCCCTGATAGTTACATCGGTTTCATTAAATGACCGTTATATATGACCAGTTTTGGACTTTGGAATAAAAATCGAACAGAAAATACGGAGAGATAGGAGAGAAAGGAGGAAAAGTCTCACGATTGAGACAATACGGAAGTCATCAACATGGACCGAACCCAAGTGATTCCCCATCGGATCAAGATCAATATTGTTACTAGATATAACGATATCTCTCATAAATACAGATTTTAATGTGGATTTATGATGCTTAGTAAAGGGCCAGATATTCTAGCGGCTATAGTATTTAAAAGAGATTTCAATGTCGTAAAATATGAAATTTCCAGTTGGCAAAGGATAATAATATAAGATCTAGAGCAAAGGTGGGAAAACTAGGGGGCAGGCCTCCGGATTAGGGCGCGTGATAATAAAAAATCATAACGCCACAATAAAAAAGATGTAAATAAAATAAACATCTTTAAAATAAACAAAGTGTATTTTTCTATTTCTTGTAAATTGAACAAATTAAATATTATGAAAATAACCGCTCTAATGCTTTAGCCAAAAAAAAAGTTAATAGTCAACGAAAAAACCATACTTCGTTTGTAAAATCTAACAATTTTAAAATTTTCTCGAAACAAAGATTTATTACATTTTAAAATTTTTTGTGCCCCAAAATTATTAAGTCGCCAAATATCAATATGTTGAAAATGGGGGCGCAAAAGGATACAGGAAATATACTATTATATCAGTCATGTATAATGCTTTCACTGGCATGACGTATTACATTTATTTTTCAACGGATCTCACTTTATTGCTCTTAATAAGATCTGTCCTATATTCACAGACTATTTGGCTTCGTTTTGGAATGATACCAAATCGGAACCAGGTCACGTATCAACTGGAGGTTATAAATAAACTTAATAGCAATGTTAGCTGTGCCTATCCATATAAACTGGTGAAATTATTCTAATAAATATTTTTCATTTTGACATACTGGATGTGGACTAGAAATGAGTCGCATAGACATATCGGACTGCGGTGAAAGTACCTCAACACGGGGATATGTAGGAAGAGTTGCAATAAGGATAGCATGTAACCGGGGCAAAAAAACTGGTTGTAACAGATGTTCAAATCATTATTCAGTCCGCGTTTTCCAATTATCCAATTCGGAAAATTGGGAAAGAAGCCGCTCGCGATTGTCAGCGGTTTTTGTCTGTCTATAAGTGAGAAATTTCCTTTAAAAATGAAATTTCCTAGTGTAAATGCGATTATTTCCTAAGTTTTATTAAATCATCGTAGGAATGTTTTGTACCATTTCGTGTGAGATTCGGTTGCTGACGCGAATCACCGGTAAAATTCCACTAAGAACCGGCCGAAATTTGCAGAGGAAACGTAAACATATTTATATTAACAAATCTTGGATTGTTTAAAACAAAATTAAACAAATTGTTAACGCTATAATACTATTTATATTTACCATTTCATTTACCATTGAAAATCCAAACTTGTGATACTCCTGGGTTACATTGGAATCAGCCTCCCACTTTTAAGAATATTCCCAAAAACTCGGTATTATCTAATTTTATTGTTAGTAAATGGCCAGTTTACAGTTATCAAATGAATCCTCTCACTTAGTAATTTCATTTACTATCAAAAATTCAAACTTGCGATCCCCAGGGTTACAATTAAATCAGCCCCCCCCTACAGTTTGTGTGTAACATAAAGATTGATATTATCTAGTTTATTAATAGTTAATGAGCAGTCTATAGTCGAAAAATGAATCCACTTACTCAGTAATTTCATTTGCCATTGAAAATCTAAACTTGTGATCCTCTAGGGTTACATTGGAATCAGCCCCCCTTTTTAGGATAATCCCTAAAACCTGGTATTATCTAGTTTTACTGTTAGAAAATGGGCAGATTACAGTTAGCAAGTGAATTTCTTCAGTTAGTAAGTTCATTTAACCTCGAAAATCCAAAGCTGTGATCCTCAGAGGTTACATTGGAATCAGCCCCCCCTTTCTAGAATACCACAGAAAACTCGG
Source organism: Schmidtea mediterranea (assembly GCA_022537955.1). Lineage (NCBI taxonomy): Eukaryota > Metazoa > Platyhelminthes > Tricladida > Dugesiidae > Schmidtea > Schmidtea mediterranea. Next base: position 29,502,918 of record CM039681.1, read on the forward strand.
TATTATCTCATTTTAAAGTGAGTAAATGGGCAGTTTACAGTTATCAAATGAATCCACTCAGTTAGTTATTTCATATGGCATCGAAAATTGGAACTTGTGATCCCCCAGGGTTACATTGGAATCAGCCCCCCCCCTAATTTTTAGAAAAATCCCTAAAACTTGGTATTATCTAGTTTTATTGTTAGTTGATTGCCAGTTTATAGTTAGCAAACGAATCCTCTCAGTGAGTAAGTTCATTTAACATCGAAAATCCAAAGCTTTGGTCATCAGGGGTTACATTAGAATCAGCGCCCTCCCGCTGTTATTATTGAACCTTGATCATAAAGAATGACAATACCCGGTTATTATGGTTAGGAAAATGGCAACCAAATATGATCCAATTCCAGTCGGAATCCCCTCCCCGTCCCCCCAATTTCATACAAAATGTCTGTCTGCATATTACAATGAGGTTATTTGGTTGCCCTGGAATTCCATTGGCAGTAAAAAGCCTCAAATCTAAAGGGAAATTAATCAAAATCATGAGCATTAGAACAATCACTGGTACAAAATGTATCTCTGTATGACATTTATTCACCGATGTAAAGTATAATTGTAATTAAATACAAAAAAAGAATATTTCACAATTTTAATATTTCCAAGAAAGAATTATAAAAATTATTTATAAAATAATTCAAAGTTTATTACAGAATTATTTATAACTAAATATAATCATTATTATAAAGGATTTCATAAAAATTACAAAGTCATTAAAGTTTAGATAATTATTAGAAATTATTATTAATTAACCATATTTTCCCGAGGATTTGATTAGATAATTTCGATTTTGTTAGATATTCCTTTGCTTGTAGTCCTGAATTAGAAACAATTACCAAGTTGAATCTAGCCAAAATTTATATTTACCTGAAATAAAACCTTTAACGGGATTTAAATGTTCAAATTGAATTCGGTGTTGTGAAAATTCTTCAGTAGAAATAGACCACTGACTTTGATTACCTAATTTAAGTAGATCTTGGTTAGCAAGAAATGTGGAAAATATAGTAAATTTTATTAATTTCAGAAAATTATTAAACATAATAATACTAAGATATTGATTATAAAGAATAATAATAACAATTCTAAATAATTTTTAAAATTCATACCTAACATTATCGAGATTGTATTATTTTTAAAACATTATTTAATATTACGCAAATTAAAATTTATGTAAATGACGTTTTAAAACAAGCGGCAAAATATTCAGAGTAAAATAATTAAAAATAGGATTTTGAAATTTGTTGATTTTAATAATGAATTTAAATAAAAAAAAGTTTATTAAGATTTAATTGAATGTATTTATTGGTAATATTACCAATAAACAGTTATTTAAATCTTTAAAATCAATAATATTTGAATTGTTTTGGTTGGGATGTAAATGGCCAGACAAATTCTTTTCCCAACCGAACACTATATTAGTTTTATCAGTCGGTTCTCATTGCTAGTGAAAATTGCAAATATGACTCAAGTGGATATTCAGAACTGCTTATGGCAGAGTGGTATGTCTGTTTCCAATTCACTGAGATCCTCTTTTACATCTAATTTTAAGAATTATCTTATACTCTAAATTTCCCATCTGTTTACTTAACTTCCTTTTATAATTTGTAAAACCTTCAGAGTACGGCAATACTAACACATATTTAGGCTCAATAAGTTTATTTTATTCTATAAAAAATGTATCAATTTTCATCTGTAATAGTTTCCAATCCAAATGATTTTGATTTAAAAGAATATCAGTTTCAACTTGGAAAATTAGCAAAAGCAAATGAAATATTGAATAGCAATATTATTAATAGTAATAAAACTCTTCAATTAGATTACATGGAAAATAATGAACAACAACAACCAATTATTGATGTTATTAATAATACTATAGAAAAACCAAAACCAATAACCATGAAACATTTTGTTTTAAATATAAATACAAAAATGTTTCAAAAAAATAATCAAAATAATCAAACAAAAATAAATAAATGACAAAAAGATTTATTATAATTTTATAATTATTACACATTATTTTCGGTATGCCATGTTTCAAAACATAGTGCAAGACACAGTGCAGATTTTGACATGCAATTCTTGCAGCAATATGTAGTTTCGCTCCTTATTCCATGTTTATAATTTTGTTTACAACGTTGAAAATATGTTTTTCGCTGATGATTTTCAGGAAGACTTGAAGGTAAGTATTTTATTTTTTAATCTCAACTCCTCCCTGGAGTATGGAAAATGTTTTTCAGTGTGGTATGCCCCTGTGGGTTCAACAATATCAGTTAGCAAAAAAGTGCGCTCTTTTCAGCCTTCTAACGTATTAATCAGATAACAGTGGCTTTCTCAGGTAATGTTTTCCCATGACTAGTTTTTTTATGTCTTTTAATTTTTGCAATGTTGTGAATACCAAGTTTGTTTTTTTTACAGTTACCCTTAGTGCAAATTAACTAACTATCTTATCTAAGGTTAAAAGCGTGTTATTTCTATGTCCGGTACAAGAAATCATTTTCCAAGTCAATCATCTATCAACTTAGTCAACCAATCGCCACAGCTCGTATCCTCAGATGAAGATGGTATGGCTCTGAATCTACAGGTAAACGTGGATAATGAGCTCATTCGAGATGACCACGGAATAATTCCCTCGATTGTAGCAAATTCCGATCTAAGAATGCCCTGTCGAAGACATTTTTCAGTAGACATCGACGAGAGTGGAGATTAAAAGGAGTTAAGTCCTACTCAGTCTTTTCTGTATACATCTGATCCAAATATGTAAACCAGTGTGATCATCTGAACTGAAATTGAAGACTAACTGCATTTTGCATTCCCATGATAATTGTTAAGTCAACTGTTGATAAGAGTTGACTGTAAACGACTCAGAATTTTAATTTAATACAATATATGTAGTAACTTTAATTTAATTAGTTTTTTTGTTACACCAAGAGTCATTAAATCGGGTCGTTGAGGACATTTGGTACAATCCTGGATTTTTTAAATGTTTAAAATTTTCTTTGTTTAACTTGTAATGTTGTTAATCTCAGTTAAATTTTTAATTTAATCACAATTTATATATGAAATCTGTGATTTTTTATGAATTTTGGAATTATTCAAAAAAAGGTAAGTCATTTATTTATTAATTTACAAACCAAAAATTTTCAGTTTACCCAAAATCTCTTCGTTCTTTAGACATTCTGGAGAAAATTTCATGATACGATGGTCATAATTTGGATTTTTTTCATAAAATTCAGTCCATCTTTCATTATTTCTATAATTCTTTTTATTGGCATTTGATATTCTGTGATGATTTTTATAATTTAATTAAATATAAACTTACATATTTCGAAGAATTTTCGATATGCCATATATTCTAAGTAATACGATAAATTGATTAACCGGTCGGATGATACAATTGACCGGTGTCTGTTAATTTGTGTTCCATTTTTAGCTGAATGATTGAAGTAATTATAAATAAATGCATTACTTTTGTTATTTGTCTTACTTTATTAGTTAGTGTATATATTTCGTTCTTTTAAACCTGCTGATAATTAAAATAAATTCAAATTTGATATACTTAACTTAATGCACTAATAAGATTAAACAAGAATAAATTGAAAAATATATGACAAATATATTCGTAAAATAAGTAATTCAGAAGTATTGCCATCCTGCCTAATTTGTCAAGAAAAATTTTCTAATAATAAAAAATCAAATGTCGAGAGACATTTTATAAAGAAGCATAAAAAATTTTCACAAAATTATCCAGAAGGAGAATGTTGGAAAAGGGCAGTAGTAGAATCAACTTCTTTATTTAACAATTGAATTTACTCTTTCAATACCACAACGCCTGTTAGTTTTATAGTTCCTAATGAAATTGCGAAACGGGGAAAGCCGTTTACAGATGGGAAGAATTTTTTATGAAAATCTCGGAAGAACCTTTAATAATTTTAAGAAAAAGAATGAAATTTTAAAAAAGATTCAAAATGTGCCGAAGTTTGCTGAAAGATGAAAATTTTGAATCATGCTTAAAATTAAAAATTACTAGATACTCGCCCATTATACAACAATTATCCACAGATAATAAAGGGCAGAAATAAGATTTTTTTGATTTTGAGTGTTTTATATTTTTGTTAAATTTATAAGGAAATCAAGTATTTATTTCTAAAGTATTTATAATTTATGCTTATGATTATTATTTATTGCCTACTTGCCGAATATTTATATTTTAAGTGTATTTCAGTAATAATAAATTAGTCGAAGACATTTTTTATTGCTGCATCTGTAAAAATACTGAAACATAATATTTCGATATTATTATAAAAATATAAAAAATTGTAAATTTATTTTTTTTGCGATTTTGGCTCCTTTTCTCTAAACGCCTGCCAACTCTTGGTCTATACTATAGACTCTATAGCAGTCGTTTTCAACCTTTATGTTCATTGTACCACCAGGTCACAAATTTTAATGTCATCGTACTACCAGAAAAAGTCAAATCAAAAACAACATAATTTATAATTATAATACCCACTATTGATTATTACTGACTTGAATCTTAGACCTAGAATTAGTTATTGTTAGTCAGTTAATCAACTTTAGTGGTCATTACTTATTTGAAACAACAAGACGCATGATGGACGATTATAATCTTTGAAATTAATGAAGTAAAATGTTAAATTTTAAGTTATACAATGTTTAATAATTTATATTTATTTTTTGCGTACCATTTAGCGGCATTTGGCGTACCATCGGTTGAAAACCGCTGCTGTATATGGTATATACACAAATACTTGACAGAACGTTTGATGAGACTGAATAAGTAGATCAAGCTATAGCATGAGGTATAATGCGACGTAAGACCTTCTATTAGCTGTCCAGGATCAGTAAGTGAAAATCGCGGAAGGAGTAGTTCTAAGGAAGGCGCTCACCTGTTTGTGAGGTTTTCCGCTGCTATATGCAGTACCAATATATATATATAGCGGTGACGATTAAAATTATGATGTGTCTGGGTGAGACAGGATAGATTTTAGCAAGGAAAAGGTTATGAGCAAGGCTAGTGAAGTTAAGCAAGTTGAATTAAGTTAAACAAAATCATTTTCCACCCATGACACCAGCACTATTTATATTTAAATAAACAAATCAACAAAATAAAATAAAATAAAAGTAAATTTATTAAATGAAATAATTGTAATATCACAGTTAAAGCTAACAAATAAGTGTACTATTACAATTTACAAACTTTTTCAATAATTTGATAATAGATTATTATTATTTAAAAAGTTTAATAACTTACAAAGCATTGCATTAAATTTGCAATACAAGTGCATGAATCAAAACGAAAGGTCACAATAAAGGTCGCACACACTGACTTGCAATAGAAATACAAGAATTTGATTGGTTACATATTTGTTTTAACAACTATAATATAGATGTGTAATGTTATATAAATCATTGTTTGAAAATGAGTAACAATAAAAATGTTTTTGTAGATAAATTCAGTAGTGTATCGAAAGAAACAAGTCTAATAAGGAAACTTAATGACGAAACAAAGAAGACGAAATCTGTCAAGAAAGATGTTGAGATCCAACCAGTACAAATATTTCACAACCACAAGATGTATTTTTTAGTAGATGACATCCAACATGAATTCTTCAATGCAGTCAAATTGAACAAGTTCCAATATTCAAGTTTCATTGCTCATTTATTTAAAGAAGACGTTGTCGCAGTAAATACAGTTATACAGAAAATAAATAAGAATCTAAGTTGCAATGAAATATATTCATCAACAATCGCAATACTCGTTTCATTGATGCTTTTGAAGAAATTGAGTATAAAGATGGTGAAAGATGGTTTCTGAAACTTTCAATACAGGGATATAAAATGGATGAAAAAGATGTCATATCGCCAATTTGGAAAGTAGATGGTGCTCGGCTTTCTCTAGGATTTTAGTATATGAATAAATTTATTATTATTTATTATTAAGTCTTTTGATTTTTTATGTTTTTTATATAAAGATTTTGAATATTTAAGTTATCAATTAAGTAATAATGCCACCAGAACAAGCGTCAAATATTACGACAATTCTAGATGAATGTTAAAATTGGTGATGTAATCAATGGTTTTGTAAATATTTAAAGTTACGTAATAATCGATTTAAACAAAATTTAAAGACGTTTAATGGTAAACTAAAACACTGCGATCACTTTGATGTAAATATTATTGGAAGTTATGTAATAGTGACGTAGTCATAGTCTTATAATTTTTCAGAAATTACATAGTCATCAATTTAAACAAAATTAAAAACCAAAAAAGTTAGGGGTTGCAAAAAAAATGTAGGGGGGTCTGGGGGAAAATTATTGTGTAATATGTCTTTGTTACATAATATTTCTATAATGCACACACATTACACTACTTGCACGTTTTTTCAAACACGTTTTGAAGAGAATCGAAGGGTCCGATCAGGTTTTGAGTGTAATCATATATAGACAGAATTTAATTCCCTACGCGATAGTTGAATTAAAAATTTAATAAGTTATATCGTTCTACCTAAAGATGTGTTTTGTCGTAAGTATTTTAACATTGAGTAGGACACTGTAAAAATTATCATCCATGAATATTTTAATAGCATCTTGTAGTGAATAAATTTCTGTATATCCATTGTTTGATTGAAAATATTGAATGTCGTTGAAAACTATGCAAATTTAAAAACTGTAAAATAATCTTAAATTTCAAAAATATAACAAGGAAATGGGTTCATTAAAACAAGGATCAAATTTGACGCATATAGGTATCATCAATTCTGGATAATTTTTTTCGCTCCGTAAAAATCGATTTTAAAAATTTTTTAAATTTACGTAATCATGGATTTAAACAAAATTAAATTTTAAAAAAAAGAGAGACCCTTACCTCTTTCCAAAAATTGAAGTATCTGGAGTGCACACTACTACCTACTGCCGTAGTTTGGAGACCCCTGATCTAAATTAAAACTGAAATATTTATTGAAAATGTAATAAATCTTGATATTAATAGAATATTATTGTATAAATGTGCTTGACATTATTTATAATATATTTATTGCTTTTATATAAATTACATTAGTAGGTAGTAATGTGCTATCCAGATCCACACGCCTATTTTTTTTAAAAAAATTAATTTTATTTAAATCGATGATTACATAATTTCAAAAAGAAATTAAAATCAAATGTTTCGGTGCCAATCTTTACATTCATCAAGAATTGTTGATTTCTATATGCGTCAAATTTTATCCGTGTTTTAAAGGACCTATTACCTTGTAAGGAATTAAATTCTGTTTATTCACGGTTACTCTCAAGACATGATTAGACCTTTGACTTTACGTCAAAACGCGTTAAAAAAATGGGATAGCAATGTGCTCTCTAGACCCAATGTAAAATCATCGATCATTGAAAAAAGTTAAGGGACTCCCATTGGATTTTCAAAATATTTCATAAAGATCCCCCGTTTCTGCCCCGAATGGGTTATGGGTTATTACCAACAAATAAATATAATATACTAACAAATAAAAATCAAGACAAATCAAAAAAACAGTTTTTTTTACATTATAATTTTTATTGATACAAATCGTCGTTTGGAAAATGTGGATGGAGATTTTCGCGTGTTGTTATGTAATAATAATAACATAATTTTTGAATATCAGATATTGTTTAAATTGTATGGCCTGATGAATTTTAGAAACCATTACCCCAATATTTAAAAAAAACTGGAGAAATCTCCAATGAACCACATAGTTCATTTTATGGTAATTTATAAACATAAACTTGTTCAACATTAGAAACTCGCATCTTTTCAGCGGCAACTGGAAAATTGTCTAATTTATGATGAATCGAAGCTGCTTGGATAACCGAAAGACAACAATACCAAGTCGGTATTTACACAGACATCCAAGATTTTATTTACCTTTACATCATCAATTATTCAACTAAATTCACCACAAGGTAATGGTTGACTTAAAGCCCATCCATATAAGTAGGTAGTTAGTGGCACACTGTACCGGATAGTGAAATAACAAAAAACAGGGGGGTATGTTAGGATTAATTACATTATTTCATAATTTATATTGATTACGTCATTAGATAATAATGATTTTAATTATTTTTAAAATTATTATTTTTCGAGCAATTTTTTCAATCTAAAATTTTTTGCACATTTTTTTTAATTTAGTTTTTCAAAATAATTTTATTTAATAGGTTTTTTATTGAGAAAAATATGCTCAGGATAAAAAAGCCCATAACAAAAATGGCTTAAATTGCCTATCGATTAAAAACCCTAAAATGGGTATTTTTGACTCTCAATAAAACCTAAGTTTAAAATTGGCTTGAATCGCCAACGGTTAAAATGGTCACACTTTATGCATCGTTCAAGTTGCATGACACCCTATATCCAAGTTTGGTTGTGTCAGAACTAGGAATCTTGTCTGACTCGATTTCGTGGTTTCCTTGCATCAGTTGGTGCCGAGTTTTGAATAAATATTGATTTTCTTTAATGGATCGAAAGATGCGAAAAAACAACAAACAATAGATGATCTTCGCCAAACGTTAGACAAAGCAAAACAAATGGCGGATCAATTGAAAACGGCATTACAAGAAAAAGACCCGGAAATAAAACAGCTGCGCTTGAAGGATGAAATAAGATCAAGGCTGGTACAGTGAGGAGAAAAACTTTTATCTGATCAGGAAAAAGTAATCACTTTAAATATACCAAATAACGATGATAAACCTGAAGCGATAAGTTCCAATTATGATGGAATTGATCCGAAAAGTACGAAAGTTTACCGAAAACCTCGTACATGAAAACATGAGCGTAAGCACAGAAAGAAATTAAAATCAGCTTGACTGATAGTGCATATTTGCAAAGATGTCGGATGTTGATGATTACTAACTAGTTGAACAAATTTTATATTTGATTTTAATTTATTTGGTTTTTGTTTGTTTTACGTATAAATATTAATCCAAAATTATGATTTATTTAAAATTTAATAGTTTAATTATAAAAAAATTAGCAGGAAAAGAATAGAACACAAAACATTTACGGTAACTTGTGAGCCCATGGTGAGTCAGGCTATTTGCAGTCATAGCAATATGTCCCAACTTTTACTAGCGGCAACCAATTTGAGCACAGTTCCAACGTCAGTAGTACACTATGTCTGGACCAAACAAGGGGGTATGTATTACGAAACGCTCGGGCCGGTAGTGGACACGTAATCGCGCGCGTACTATTATATAATCACCCGGTTCCTCAGTCAGCTCATTACAGTGGACAAAGTCTGGATCAATTGGAGCAACGACGGACCCTATCAGCACCATTCGTGGAGAGGCGCAAGTGATGCCCAAAGTTCGTCGCACACTCTCGCTCAGGAAACATCTCATATCCGTCTTTTGGGATTGTAAATGTGTGATTATGATGGAAATTCTGCCGCAGGGTACTACAATCACTACTGATGTTTACTGGGAACAGCTGTCCCGTCTGGTGACGGCAATACAACAAAAATGACATTGTCTTCTTGGCGGTGGGTTTCATCAAATTCACTATCTCCACGACAAGGCAGCCAAATCTGTGCAAAAACTTACTGACATTGGTTTTACTGTTCTGCTACACTCCCCTAACTTCCCAAACCTCGCACATCAGCGGATCTGATGAAATTTAAGTTGTTCTGGACGCTTGGTTGGACAGTAAACCACACAGCTTCTTCGCCGATGGAATCAGGAAACTGCCAGATCGATGGCGCCGATGTGTCCTTCATAATGGTGCATATTTTAAAAATTTCTCTGACACAGATCATTGATATTTTTGCTGTTTTTAAATTTACATATGTTTTACCGGACAAAACTTATTGGTTTATCCTGTATGTGTATATTTAAATTAGAATGTAAAAATTAAAATAAAAATTGAACTTAAAATTTAAATTATAAACCCAAATTAGGAAATTAAATTAAGAATTTAAATTCTTACATTAAGTAATAATACATTAATTAAATAATACATTAAGTTAAAATGTAAAGTTAAAATTTAAGTCGAATTTCAATTAATTAAATTATTAAATTAAATTAATAAATTAACTTTGTTTTATTATTTCAATTAATTAGTTTTGATTTTATGAACATATTTAAAAACATCACCATTTTATTTTAGTTATTAAATTTAAGACTATTTTATTTAAAACTATAAAAGTATTTTGTTTTATTATTCCAATTAATTAATTTTTATTTTAGAATAAATTAAAATATTCGCAATTTTATTTTAGTAATTAAATATAAAAATTATTTTTATTTAAAATTGTAACTTAAGTATTTTTGTTTTAATATATAAAATAATTAATTTTTATTATAGAATAAATTCAAAATATGTTCAATTTAATTTAGGTAAGTGATTTTAATTTGTTTCATTTAATATTTTTCATTTTGGAAATTATTTAAAAATTTATTTTTTATTGGAATATTTATTGGAATCATATTTAAAAGGTAATTTTCTATATTGTTATTTAAGATTTTAATGTTTTTAAATCTTTAATGTTTAAAAGTAAAAATTATTTTAAAATAATATTCATCGTTAAAAATTAATCAGCTAATCATCTACAGTTAAATTTTAATTACATAGTAATCATTTTTAAAAATTTGTCAGTTGATGTAAACTAGTAATTAAAAAATGTAATTTGTACCTATTTTATAAGTTTTGTAAATAAATTTTGTTATAGAAAGTTTTAAATAATTTATCAAGTAATTTATTTTTTAAATAATTTGAAAAATTGCCGCATGTGGTAATTTAGATATTTAAACAAAATAAATTTGTAAATCTTATTAATTTTGTAAATAAATTAAATTAATTTTGTTATCACTTAGATTTATTTTTGAAGTATTAATTTTAAATTATTGTCACTTAAAGTAAACTAATAATTAAAACACTTGTAATTTGTATCTATTTTTAAATGTAATTGTTTTATAAATTTTGTAAATTATCATAAATTGTAAATAAATTAAACTAATTTTGTAATAAAAGTTTTTAATTATTAAATGTTTAGTTTTTTGAAGTTATTTTAAATAATTGTCGCTTACGGTAAATAAAATATTTAAACAAATTAAATTTGTAAATAATTTTATAAATTTTGTAAGAAAGTTAAATTAATTTTGTTATTACTTAATTTTATTTTTGAAATATTAGTTTTAAATAATTGCCGCTTAAGTTAAATTAAATATTTAAACAAATTAAATTTGTAAATAATTTTATAAATTTTGTAAGAAAGTTAAATTAATTTTGTTATTTCTTAATTTTATTTTTGAAATATTAGTTTTAAATAATTGCCGCTTAAGTTAAATTAAATATTTAAACAAATTTAAATAAATAATATTTTTGTAAATAAGTTAAAGTAATTTTTTAGTAAAAGTTTTAAATTAATTAATGTTTTATTTTTGAAGTAATTTCAAATAATTGCCACTTACGGTATATTAATTATTTAAACAAATTTAATTAATAAATGTTTTTAAATTAAATATATTTATGAAAAATCAAGCGAATATGATGAAAAGTCCCAGAATCTATTTATCTTTTTATATGTTAATATATTAGGGTGGGGCGCATCTTAAACCCGTGAATTTCGTTTAAATAATTTTATATAATATAGAGTTTTGTATGCCGGATATCGCGGTGGATGTCTGTAATCCAACCTAGATTGAGGCCTCTACAAAATTCTATTATAAGTAAACATAACAATAATCATAGAGCCTATGGCATAGAAATATGTCCTGTGTGCGAATACCATTGCATGTATGCGTGAGTAGTTAACTTTTAAGTTAACTACCGGAAATGGCTCTTTTTCGAAATAGAACCACAGCTACTTTGGCCTCACTTTGGGGATGGCACGGACATTATATCTTACTAATAAACGCGAGCTCTGCTCACCATTCATTGTGTCTGATAATAAATAAATGCATTCTTTATCTTGTCTCATCTTTTCTTCATAGGATTAATAATAATATTAAAAATGTACCCGATCGTTAAATATGCAAGGTTTTTTCAACACATACCCGTTTTTAAACAAGTCTCAAGATTTATCGAAAATTATCCCTCTAAGCTCAGTAGATTTAGTCATTGACATTAAAGTTGACTTAAATCTATATGTTTGATAGTATATTTTGTTCGAAATTCAATCCATCTTTTGATTATATAGGCTGACTAATCTATGATTTTGACGTTTGAATCAACTTTTAATGTAAAATTAACCTTAATATGACTGAAATCTGACTTTTTTTCAAAATCCGAAACCTTTCCAACAACAAAAATACCATGAAATCATGGGTTTTGAGCCCAGGATCGGCTTTTTCGACCAAAATTTCCCAAATATTGATATTGTTTAATTAAAATCAGACCATTGAAACAAAAAACATTTAAAAATGATCACTTTATTAAAACAAATATGACGAATTTATTTTTAAAAAAATTATCGATGACATCATTTGACCTTGGCCATGCGTAACCTATGCTGTAATATGGCCTTCATATTGTGTGACCTGTGGTGTAATATGAACTTGAACCCATGTGACCGGTGACGCAATATGGTGTGTGATTTCATAAATGTGTTATATGAAGCCCGGTGATTAGATAACCGTTCCATGACTACGTGTGCTACATGACCATGTGTGATTACATATAGCAATTATGTCACCATTGCCGGCCCGAGCGTTACTTAATACATACCCCTCCATGATTGGCTTGGTTTGAGCATAGTGTACTACTAACGTCACTATTGACCGATGCCGAATGGTTATATTCTCTTATGTTTGGACCTGGTAGAAATACCTTTAAATGCAGATTGTCTTTCTTTTCTCATCAGGCACCCAGAATTATTATTTCTGAAGGTGATTTATCATAATTTATAAATCTATTACATAAATTATAAATAGCCATCAGAATTAAATTAAAATGATGAAGCGCTCGTTGTTCCAGGCGTTCCCGCATTTCTATGAAATGCAATTTCATATATTTGGATATTTCTCATTTGAAAATACTGCTGCTGACGCTCATTTACACTAATCAATAATGACAACGCATCAAATATTTATTCACAGATAATTATCACTTATAAATTGATATCATTCTCTCACACCAATTTGCATGTCATCAGCAGCTGATTATTTCTGATTGCTTCTGAATTCAATAGGATTTGATTGGGCCGATCATAAACCTGAATTCCCTCATTTCTGTAAGTTACTGGCTTATTCCATCCGGCAGCATCAGGCGTGAAAGAATATTTTATTTTTCTACTGTGCCAAATATTTCCATTTCCTGAATCGATCAGATCAACTGAGACGGCATATTTGAATGGCCATTTCAATTTATCATCCGAATCGCCTCGCATTAGATGAATACTAACAGATATTCCAAAATTCCCATAAATAATCACACTCAAGCACATTTTGTATCCGTTTGAATAAAATGGCTTGCTGTAGATCCGTTTGTTTTTCTCCCGTTGTAATAAATTCTCAATTTTCAATCCGAATCCCTCGCCAATTTCTGCATCTATTAATATCGTTCCTTCATCTATGATTCCCAATTCCAAATCATTCATTTCTCCACTCATACTGTGCTTGAGTGTTTCCCCGTCATTATTATTTACTCTCGATGCGCCATTTGCATTTTGTTTACTAATTTTATTGATTTCTTTCCTAAGCATTTCCACCTAAACATAAATAACAAATTCAAAATTCAAAATTACAAATCAATTTCACTTTATTATTCAGCTGCTTCTGCTGTTGCTGCTGATTTTGTTTCAATTCATCCATTTGCTGTTTGCTTTTTGTTTCAGTCATTCCGATTTGCTGTTGGGATTTTATCTCAATCATTCTGAGTTGCTGTCTCATCTGCATTGCATTTACACATCAATAACAAATCAATATTCAATTATAAATCAATTTCACTTCATTATTCAGTTGCTGCTGCTGTTGCTGATAATTTAATTTCAATTCCTCAATTTGCTGTTGGGATTTTGTCTCAATTATTCGGATTTGCTGTCTCATCTGCATTGCATTTACACATAAATAACAAATCAATAATCAAGTGTAAATCGCATACTTCATCGATTGATTGAGCATTTGTATCCATCTCGCTTCTCAACCTCCGATTATCAACCTTCAGAGCCACCATTTCCTCACTCAGCTGCTCAATTTCTCCCCGGTTTTCCAATTCATTCCTTTCCATCTCGCATATATTCTGCTGCAATCACAAGTATCAATCAAATATTTTCATAAATCAATTTACTTGTTGATTTATTGATTGTTGTTTGAATTGGCTATTTTCTCTTTTCACTTCGATTATTTCATTCTTCATTGATTCCATCTCACTGAGTAAATTATTGATCAGATCAATCAATAATTTGCTATGGAAATAATTGTCCTCATTGAGGTGGGCTTTCATTGTGTCATTCATCACTTCATTCACTTTACAACCAATCTCATTGAATGGGCAGCTGATTGGACGCTTGTCGCATGTCCTCATGTGGTTTGCTATCATTTCCAACTCGTCCTCAAACTCACAATTTTGCCTTGGACATTTCACAATGATTTCTGATATTTTGACGTTTGCATGAATGTCTATCACTATATCATTCGCATAATTTATCATTTTATTTTGACAGCGCCTTGAAGTTCCTGGACAGAATTTATCATCTCCATCCAGATATTGCTCAATGCAATCGGAACAATATTGGCAACCGCATGGCGCGCTGCAAGCTTTTATCATCAATTCATTACAAATATTGCATATTAATTCTCTGCTGATTTCATTCACAATTTTAAATTTGTTTTCTTTCATAATTTTATAAATGCTTTCAGACATTTTATCTAGAATAGAAATAATTTCAAATTAATCATTCCAAATAAAATATTTATAATCAACGAATTAAATAAAATAATTATTATTTTATTTATTAACTACATTATGATAATTATTATAATTACTTGAATTTTTATATTTAATGATGATTTTGTTGTTTGAAATACTGATTTCCGAAATCAATTGAATAAACAAAATGATAGATTTGAATAAACAAAATGATAGATTTTCACAATAAAATATTTTCAATGAATTAGAAAGTTATTATTGAAATTGAAATTTGAAATTTATTAGCTAATTCGATTTATATTACATTATTTATGTTATTAAATATATAATTTATTATATAATATTCATAATATATAATGAATATTATATAATAAAATTGTGTTCTTGCTTCTGCATTGAGTTTTTTGGCTTTTAAATTAACATTTAAAATAATTAATTATTTTCTTGATTTATTATAGTTAATATTGAACGAGAGTAGCATTTTAAATGAGCAGCAATTGAGTAGTACAAGAATTTTAAAATGGATTGATGATAAGGATAATTTGCATGTGTATATATATATATAAAGCAACACGCAGTATGCATATAATAATTTTAAATCATTACATAAATGTAATATACACGATAATCCTTAATATGTATATTTACTGCCATGGCGGGTTGATGGGAGTCGATGCATTGGCCCTACCATGTTTTCTGTTTGATAGGAAAATCTCCATAGGTAGAGAGGTAGAAATTCAATGAATGAATCAGTTTTGTTTAATTTAAATAGCGAGGTTGGTTTTTGTGATTGTATTTTGCATTATTGTCATCGTATTGATTGTCATCGTGTTTATTGATAGATTTAAAGTTTTACTTAGATGGTATTCAAATCTTGTTTATGAATATTTATGTCATGGGTGTAATGCCACATACATTGGAATGACTGCCCGTCATCTCCGTTTTCAAGTTCTTGATAACTGTAGACAGAAAGAATTGATTAATGTCAGTGAATACAATTGTTGTCTGAATTTTGTGTTTATAAGTGGATTTCAAGTTCTATTTAGATTTTGTTCGGATCTTGGTTTTCAATTTATATGTCATGGGTGTAATAACGCATATATTGGAATTACTGACCGTCATTTCCGCTCTCAAGGTTTCGATCACAGTCGACTGATGGAATTGATTGATATTGGTAAGCGCAATTTTTTGATTTAGGATGAAACTAAGTGTAAAATAGTTTTGGTAAAAAAATTTTAAATATTTCGTTGAAAATTTTATTTAAATTTTGTTAAAGTCTCTGTTTTGTAGGATTTAGAAAATTAAAGTTTTTTAAATTTTGTAAAGTTTGTGATTTTATAAAAAAAAAATTTTTAATTTTTGATGAAATGTTTTGAGAATTTAAAAGCAGAAATTTTTTTACTAATGATTTGTTCTAAATAGTTTAAAGGTCAAGACAAAGTACCTGACGATGACTGTTAATCAGTCGAAATACATTGTAGCTGAATATATATTTTGGATTGGTGTTCTCTTTAATTTAGTTCTTTTGCCAATTTTGTGTGATTATGTTTTATCAATAATAATAATAATAATAATAATAATAATAGTAATAATAATAATAATATTTACAATTATAGATCATAAAAAAGTTACAAATTTTTTACAAGTTTTCATTAAACATTAAAATTATTGCAAGTCAAATTAATACAAATAATTTTAAAAACGATAAAGATTTTCGATAAACTTATATTAAATTTAAATTTAAAATCCTAAATAGATTCTGGCACTATCAATTTTCCAAATTGGGGTCATGACATCGTTTTCATCGATCTTATATCCTTGGATTATAATATTAATAAACCAGCTTTCAATTTCTTTAAATTGAATTTCATCGAATGCATCATGGAATTGGGTATTTTGATTATTGGTGAATATGTTTTCATTAACATTTAGCATTTTATTGATTTTGTTCAAAACTTTATTGACAGCGACGACATCTTCTTTTGTTAAATTTATATTGAATTTATATTCTACTTCGTTAACTATGAAAAACATTTGATGATTGTGAAAAATCTTAACATGTTGACATCATTTTCTTTCTTCGATTGAGCATTCCTAATTTTCTTGAAATCCTCAAAGTTTTTCCTTATTGGACTGGTTTGTTTGAAAACTGATTGCATATTTAAATAATGATTATACCTCTATTTGTCTTTGTATTTATATTTGCAAATATTTGAGTGCAGCCAATCAAATTTATGTAACATTATTGGAAATTATGTGTATATATGTGTATGTAACATGAATTATGACCTCTAAATAATCTTTATGTTTGTCAGTGTGAAAGTTATGGCATCTATCATGCATATTCTTTGTATGCTACATTTTCTGTTATTACATGACGAATAAACATGGGCTCTAATGCAATTCAATATAAAATAAAATAATATTTCATAATACTGGTCAATAAAACATAAATAATAAAGCAATTAAATAAAATATTTATTAACACATTGTGATCGGGCAGTTTTCGGCCACGTACTAGTGCTGGTAACGGGTGATTTTTCGCGTAATTTTGCGCTAACGTAGACCTCTAGAAAAATTGCGATAACTTCAAAAATATTTGTTTGATTTCAATAATTCTTTTTGCAAATTATTTATTTTATTTCATTTTATTTCATTATATTTAGAAATGTATTCTTCATCGTTAAACTAGTGTAGAATTTCATAAAAAGCAGGAAAGTTTTGAAAAAAATAATATTTTTTTACATAACATCCTTTATTTTACAAATTATACACAAAAATTATTTCTAAATGTAAAATAAAAATTAGTATTGTTTTAGGGTGTGATATCTTTCAAAACATTTGCCCCTGTGTAGGGGAACTTCACAAAATTTGCATATGAAGCATGTTTCACTACGCATCTTGCGCGCTGAACAGACACGACATTGCCTTTGAACAAATTTCTTCTTTCCCTTGCTTTCAATTTTGGCTATCACATGTTTGCGCATGTCCATGGAAAGCCTTCCAGGAGGGTCTAACAGGAGCTCCACTAACAATCTATCAAAAACGTATAAATACGTGATCCGCTCTCTAGCATTAATTTGCTAAACACGTATCAATACGTGATCCGATTACAATGTGTTAAGAATCTACAGTGAAATAGAAATGAAACTTTCTCAATTCATTTCTTAATATCCATATATTAGGGTTTTTGACCCGTTCGATGCAGCTTTGGCAATTGTAAGCACCTTTATCATGTTTGTTCACCATCAGAAGATCATGGTATATTGTCTTCAATTGTTAGATCAGTATCACATTGAGGTCGATACATGTTGCAATCCAAATTCTAATGATTTCAGGAGCCCAGTATATTAAATCTTTCAAAATATTAGGGAATAGCTCATTCGAATAAATTAACTTTCATTCCAATATCATCTGTTACTGTAGCGAATTGTATTTTTAAATCATGATGCTTGTATTGTAAATCTTCATCTTCCAATGGTTTCTTACATCCCATTATCCTACATTTTCTAGATTTGAAAAATATTATTGTATATTTTTCTACTATTTGTTGAGGTTATCCAGCAGGAAATATCATATTGGACACATCAACTTTTCCCTTATAATTTATATTTGACAACATTAAAAAATTCATCTATTTAATTGATATAAACAATATTTATTTAAATGATATTTTAAAAATGGAATTAAGAAATTATGCAGTATATCAAATTGTAGGTCCAAGTGGAAGTGGTAAAACATTATTTGTTTGTAATTATTACAATCAACAATGTTTAAATCAAATTTCAATAAAATATATTGGCATAGGGTGCAGATGACGAACATGGCTTAACTCAAGAACAATTTTGCAAGTTAAAAATGACAATAATAAAAAGGGTTTGATAAAAATTGGACATCTAGATTACAACGTGATGACTTGTACCAGGAAGCAAAAAATGAAAAAGATTTTAATAATTTGTTTACAAAAATCAGTAGACATCAAGGTGTTACAGTTATATTTATAACCCAAAATCTATTTTGTCAGTGTGGTGCACATTGAACACGTGCAATGTTCAATATCTAGTTGTTTTCAAAAACCCTAGAGATGCAACTGTTATTGATTTTCTTGCAAGACAAGCATATCCCAACAATCGCAACTTTTTAATAAATTCATTTCAAGATCCAACCAAAATACCCCATGGATATTTATTCTTTGATTTTACTCAGTAATGTCCTGATGATATACGAGTGAGAACAGATATTTTCAATAAGGACGGTGTAACAGTTTATAAACAAAATTAAACTAATTGACTAAAAATTGGATTCAAGAAAGTTTTAATTAAGCCGGAAATAATGAAACATGTAAAGAAATCTAGTAAGAAATCTGTAAAAAAAACTATAAAGAAATCATTAAAGAAAATACTTAAGAAAAAACCATTCACAACACCGAAAAAATGGATTAAATTATAAACAAAATTTAATGATAACATATTTTTAAAAATGAAATTACAACGTAGTATAACGTATTTTAATGCTTTGATTAAAGCGCCAGTCCTGAAAAGATCAAGTATTTTACAATCATTCCCTTCGTTTGTTCTTGATGAATTGCTTGAAATAATTGTTAACGTTGTGTACGGCAATGTTGATATTAGCAAACCGAAAAAACTTGTATTAAACAACCATAAATCATTTTCATCCTTAGTCAATGCAAAAAATAAACGATTGATGTGAAAAACTATATTTAAACAGTGTGGAGGTTTTATAGATACATTGTTACCAATTGCATTATTTTTATTAGGTGGAGTAATAGGTAGCTCTGTATAAACAATGGCTTAAACAATCTTCATAAACAATGGGACAATCAATACCTAATCTTGTATTAAATTTTAAATCTTCTTGTTGCAATAAAGAAGATATGGACAAATCCAAAAGACCCTGCAGGTTTCGGTGGAGTACAAAAGTTAAAGAAACGAGTTCTGAATTCGAAAAAGGAAACACAAAAATGGTTATCAGATCAACTGGCATACAGTCTAAACAAACCAATAATGAAACGGTTTCCAACTAGAGTATATAAAACATATTGTATTAATGATTTATGGCAAATTGATTTGATGGAAATGATACCATATTCGAAAGTCAATAAGGGATACAAGTATATTCTGACGTGTATCGATATTTTCAGTAGATTTTCCCGCGCTATACCACTGAAAACATAATCCGCTAATTATATGGCATCTGCAATAAAAACAATGTTTAAAATATATAAAACCTGACAATTTGCAAAATGATTTAGGTAAGAAATTAATTAGTTTTATTTAATTAATAGTATTTTTAGGTAAAGAATTTTACAATAGCAAAGTTAAAGAAATTATCAAGCGAGTAAATCATCACTCTGTATTTTCTCAATTCAAAGCTGCCCATGTGGAACGATTTAATTGAACCTTAAGAGATAGATTGAAAAAATATTTTGTGCATCAAAGTAACAAAACTTGGATAAATGTTTTACCGAAAATAATTCATAGTTATACATTTTTGTAAAACACATTTCAATCATTTTAATCCAATTTGCAAAAGAATCAAAAGAACACGTAACTTTACATTTTAGACATGTCTAATACCGATATAATTTCACTTCATGCCAATAGTCAAACTGGTGGTGAATTACCTTATTTTGTTGGTAAGCAATATGGTTCTCGATGATTAAAACCTATTAGTCGATTTGCATTACTAATTCTTAAACGTATAGGAAATTTTGGTATGAAAACTGCTAAAGATGTAATAATGCCAAACTCGTACCAACTTTAAAATCTAATGCTACATCTGAATTCAAAGAAGCAATACCAGAAGTAATTTCTTCAGTGCCATCAAATGATGAAAAAGAAGAAGAATATGAACCTGAACCGAAGCAACGACGACGAAGAAATATAAACAAAAGAATGGCAGGATGTGGAACTATATTCAAATAATGATTTGTGGAAAAACTGAATTATGTATCTGATCAACCCGCCCCTCAAGCGGTCATAGTAAATCCAACATTTGAAGATGTATTTCCTTTTAATTCAATTGTTGATAACAAAAGTGACATTGAATTCAAGATAACTGGTTCTCATACTGAATACATTGATTTGAATGATACATTTGAATGATGCAAAATTACCGGCTTGATCTCTCTGCCAATCCAATACAATTCCATATTACAATTCGATTCCGATTGAAAACTTCATCGCAAATATAAATAGACTTTATCACAAGTGATATAAGAATTATTGATTTCAAATTTCCTCCAAACCTCACTGGTTCGGTATCCACCTTTATTCGCAAGTTATTATATTTTAATTGTGTCTAATATTTGTAAATAATCTTTAAATTAATAACTATTGTTGAAGCATTTATATTATCATTTTTTACATAATACTTTATATCACATTGGTCTAAAATATACATCCACCCCAGCTGTCCCGATACAGGTTTTTGACAGGTGACGCTACTGGGCACTGACTTTTTCCTCCACACATATATTCAGTGATCTACATTAATATAAGTTCCTAAATTAACAATAACAATTGGTGTCAGAAGACAAAAACAACAAATATTCGCGAAAACATTTTTTTTCAATCTATACGCCTTTCAGAATACCTATTATAGAGGTATAAAGGATAGAAACACTTTTGACCTAACACAGTAGGTCATATCCTTTGAAACAAACTTGATTTTTTATCTACAGAAAAAAAACAAACAAAACCAAATGGTGTCAAACAATAACAAAAAAATGTAAACAACATCAACTCTATCATCAACCCAAATACAAACATCCCAAATTTTTTTACCGATGAAAACGGCACGCCACAAAAATGGTTGGGGTTTGCGAAACTCACTATGACACTATCGGGCCTAAAGTCGTCAAAAACACTAGGCTCACATATAATATCCTCCTTATCCAGCGACATTCTAAATGAAATAGCTGACAGAATAGACGAAATATCAAAAGATGATGATCCTTTTGAAATTTTATGTACAACATTAATAAATAGAAATAAGCTAAACAGAAGAGAAATACTCGAATCCTGCCTAAAAGACATACAACTAAAGAATAATAAACCAAGCAAATTTCTAAGGAATTTGAAAACCAAGCTTGAATATTTACAACCCAAAGTAACAAGCACCGGTTGAAAGGAATTCGTAAAAGATCTATTTATGAGGGCAATGCCACCAGAAATAATACGCATTTTAGCTGCAAACAACTGCAAAGACTTAGACACGATAGCGGATATCGCCGAAAAAATAAACGACGAAATATTCCCAACAATCTGTAAGACTTACAGAAAATCAAACTCTTGGGAAAATAAAGGTGAAAATAGCCACGAATTGGAAAACCCCAACATCGAAACCAACAAACTATTAAGCACATTAATACAGGTAACCCCCATTCAAAGCGGGGAATGCGTTCTGGACATGATCGCGTTAAGCAAAATATCGCGATCAACGGGGGATTTTTGAAAAAAAACATTTAAAGAATCGAAAAACTTTATATTTATTAAATAAACATTAGAATAATAATAAGGAAAATAACATTAAGAATAAAAAATTAAATAAACATTGAAAATAACATTAGGAATAAAAAAATATTATATTAAAGATAGGAAAAATATAAAAATTCGCTCTGGCAAATGGCAAATAACATTAAGTATAGAAAAAATATAAAAACTTAAATAAACATTGAAAATAACATTGAAAATTAAAAAAAAATACAATGTATAAATTAATAATTTATTCAATTTTCTCGACGTTATATAAAGGAATCTAGATACCCTTGTTTGGCTTCTCTACGTTTATTGCACAAAATTTGCCGATAACCATCAAGCAATGCATTACAGCAACGTTTAACACCATTTACTAGCTCATCATTCTCTTCTAACAACTTCATGCATTGATTGTGAAGAGAAAAGGCCTTTTCGATAGTTTTTACAGTCAAATTTCTGACTGGAATAGGTTCGGATATGTCATTTTTAGGGGTGTATGACAGTCAATTTCCTGTAGCTCTTCATTAGTCAATGGTTCACTGTGTGATTTTAACAAATTATGAATATCATCTTCATTAACACCTTCGATGCCTCCGGAAATGGCTAGACGACTAATCTCTTCGATAACATTATTTTCATAATTGCACTGAATTTCAGTAATTTCACCGAACAATCGTTTCCAAACACCTTTCATACACGACTGGGTGACTTTATTCCACGTTTTGTCGATGTTTCTGATGGCTTTCATAATATTAAATTGTTTCCACCAAAGCCGCATGGCATCTTTACTACCTTTATCATTTTCATTAATGAGTTGACGCATAGTTTCTCTTAAATAATAAGCTTTGAAAGCTGATAGTGTGCCTTGATCCATAGGCACTTGATCCAAAGCTAAACTATGTCAACTATATGTATGTAAATTGTTTCTACTAGGAGCCACGTAGCGACATTATTTTGTCTCACTCACTCTCATGACTTACTATGTACATTTATATTCGTGTAAGTGAGCAAGAACATTATGTGTCACTCATTATGACGATTTATCGCACTGTCAAGGCCAGTGTCTGAAAAATATTTTTTTTAATTGTCGGTTGTGTTATAACAAATTCGCTCTCGCCGGGATCGTGGTGAACGGGAATTACCTGTAAAGAAATTTTACGAAGTCCTAATAGTGAACAAGAATCTCAGAAACGACATACAGACCTTACAAATGTGGGAAACAAATGTGAGAAGTCAATATACTCAAGACAATTCGAACAGATAGACCGGACAAAGATCAAATTCTAGAAATCGATACAAACCACAAAATAGAAATTACAATAACCAAAACCAAAACTGGTGTTACTTCCATAATGAATTCCAAAATGCACCTTTCACTTCTGTATTCGACTCCAGTTAAGAGAATAAGTTAAACCCCCTTGGGAGGAATTGACGAATGTTTTTGTAGGAAAATCAACATTGCGAGGTTGTAGTGGTTACAAACGCAAAACATGCATCATCTTCACTTTCATTTTTGGTGGAATCAATGAAGAGACTGTTCAATTTAGATTGACGATAGGATTGGGAGCCAAGAGAGGTGGATTAGGCGTGGTGGAGGAATATTTTACACTGTCATCAGTTTTCTTAAAGAAATAATCAATTCGACGCATACCTGTGGTCAGTTGTAGAGGCAAATCATGCAGTGACAATCGTAAATGGATAAGTGATAAATAACATCGTATGTCATATGATGCAGGAGACGTGATAGAGGGAGTCACTGTTTTTGTGTGTTGCGTGAACTGTATGACCGTCACTCTCTTTGATGCAGTCCCCTGTGTCACACCATCCCACTATATAAAGCGTAGATATTCTTAGTTTTCAACTGTTACTAAATAGTTCGGCAATACATCTATAAATAAGCGTATACTCACATACACCCTCGACCATGTGCCACAGTCGTCAACTAGATTAGCTAACAAATCATAATCAGTGTGTTGTCGTTGGTGGCCAAAAAGTGTGTGTGCGTGTGTCCTGGAGATGGTTTGAGGTTTTGGGGTAGGTGAATAGTAGGTAGTTTATATTGTATGGCTTATAATTATTCAACATGCATTGGGTCAACAAGGATTCGACAAATAGACAACTAAACAATCTTAAAATAGACGGATGGGTACACTTTAGCTCATTTTTGGTGGAACGAAATCATATTCTTGCTCCTCAATATTATTATTGGTGGACCATGTGCTTCCTTGCTCCCCACACAATCGACGCCTCTGACCGTGGTCCATGGACGTTTTTAGTTAATTAATATAACTCATTTATTGAAAATGAACGCTAGTTCATGTAGTAATTTAGTAATTGCAAAAAAATTGTATTAGCTCGTCGTGGTGCCCTTTTCCATGCGGTGCCCAAACTAAGTGCTTATTGGTTCGTACGGTACTGTCTTCAAATAATTACATCAAATACATCATATACACAATTCACATTTAATTATTTAAGTAAATTTAAAATACATGTAAACAGAGAATTTTGAACATTAATTGTGGGATTTAAAGATATTATCAACAACGCCTCACATGTTATTCATTCCCAGTAATTACTCAGATTTTTTGCAATTATCTTGAAATCAGACATACCTATTTTCTTTCAAGTACATTTCCTAAAATGATCACTAATTTGAGTCAATCTATTCCGTCGACAATGCTCAAGAACTCGAGTACAGAGATGACGGGAAGTCTCTCCAATGTATGTGGCATTACATCCAATTAATAAAAATTGATAAACGAGCTCAGAACAAAGACCAACTGGAGTTGAAGACATTATAGTGAACATACTACTAGCTTTGCAAAACGTTTAGACGATCCTAAACTGAGCTTTATCTACATGTTTAAGGATCTTATGCTTAAATTCTCTGAACCCTCGGAATAAGGCAATACCAATATACATTTTGGTTCAATGTGTTTAGATCGATTTTGTTTACCTTCCAAATTTGATAACTTACTAATTTTAGAGTCAATAAAATAGTACCTCCAGAAGAATCAGTACAAAAATTATCAGAATTCAACACGAACTTATCTACAGCTTTTATATGTGCTCCAATTTCTGCTGTAATTTTCCAAAAGCAACTCAGGAAATAATACTAAAACTAAAAGAAACCATTAGTTTGGAAATTGTATATTATATTGGCAGTTTATTCTCCTCAAAAGATTACAGATATCCAATTCCAAATCTTTGTGTCTAAAGATGAATATGTTTAGAAAAATATATGAATTCCGTATCTGTTTAAGTTTCAAATATCCAATTCCAAAGATAATCACGTGAACGTATTTTATCGTCTCCTCTACTCTAATTTAATAAACTTTTATACAGTGTCGGCCTTAGCCTTATTGGCGCCCTCGGGCGGATTTTTCTTACTGCCCTTAAAAATTGAAACATTCTTTTTATTTTTTATGTATTATTTTTTAGTATAAAAGCACATATTAATTATATCAGTGTTCAAACAGTGTTCAAAATATTCTAAAATTTTGACTTCATTAACTTCATTCACTTTTTTGTTGCCCTACTTATTATTCGTTTAAATTTCAAAGAAATTATATTTTCCAAATTTATTTATTTCTATTGTGATACTAATCTAACTAAAAGCATCATGTGATGACATTGTTAGGGCAGTGAATTACCTGAAATACGGAGACATCGTAAGGGTAACGAAACAAAATATTTTTCAAAACAAGAAACAAGAAATTTTTTTATCATTAACAACTGAAATACGAAATCACAAAGGATACAAAGTGGCCTGTTTCGGTGCCCGACCAAGTCAACCCTTTCCTCCCCTCCCCCTAAGGCCGGCAGTGATTTTGTTAAAAGTAAAAGTATTTTAACAAAATTTCAATATTTTATTATTTTTAATAACGCACTTGTAATTTAATTTTAACTAATTAAAATGTAGTAAAATTAAATAAAAATTAAATGTTTCAGCACTTTGATGTCGGTTTTGCTTCCACTCATTGAATTACCAAGTCTTTTCCGGATCCGAAAATAACTTCCTTACCTAAAATTCCAGGCTTTCTTGAAATTACCCAAGAGTCATTGTCAATATTTAATAAAAACAATAAACAATTTTAAAAATAATATAAAAAATCAATAATTTTTATTTTATTTTTATTAGCATTAAAATTTTTCTTTCTTTTTGGATAGCGTAAAATTGTTTCTAAAATTTGACAAAATCAAAAATTCAACAAAAAATTTATTATTAATTCTATCGTAAATAAAATTAGTTGCGATGCGTATTTATAAAATGTAAACAATTTTCTTTAACAATTGTTTTTCTGTCGGTTCTGATTACGTAATGATGTCGCATTGAATATAGTAAATATAGAAAATATTTCCGTGCTTCATTAAAACAAAACCACTCATCATTACAATAGATATTTTTAGAAATGTCAAATTTTAAGTCTATTATTTTTAATTACGTAAATGTTGTAGAAAGTGAGTCAACATTTTGGGCTGAAGTATTATTTATTCAATTATTTTATTTAAATTTAATTAATTCATTTTAATTGATTTACATTTTTTGTTATAGAAAAAATTTCTTTTTGATGTGAATTAAGCAAATTTTGTTTTTGATGGCCTCAAATTCTCGGCATAGCCTTTATCGATTAGCAATATAATTTTTATTTTGTTTCAATGAACGCTGATTTGAAGAATAATGTTCAATAAACAATTTGTAAGATTTTGGAAAAAGATGTTTTTAATTTTTAATCCTAAATCAAATGGCTACGAATCTTTTTGTCATTTTTTAATAATTCCTTTTATTGAAAGCTTAGAATAGTTGCGTTAGCACCATTTGCCTACACTTTCAAATGCTTTATTAACTTAATTGGAATTGTGATAAACAAGGTTAGACTTGTAAACAAAGAAGATTCAACACTTGAGTTTCAGAAGGCTTTCTATAAGAGTGGTAACACCATTTGGTCAAATATTATTTTGTGAGATTGTACGTATTGACTTCCAAGTTCTTTGGACCTTCAAAAATGGATTTATTTAAATGTATGGGTTGATGGCAAAATATAATAAAGAGAAATAAAAGTGAAGAAGAATTAGATATAGGGGGGATACGGAAGTTGTCACAATATGAGAAGTCCAGTAATAATTATTTGATATTATTTATAACAGTTTTGGATAATTATCATTCATTTTATGTACTTTTTGTGTAAGGTTATAAATATAACAAAGTATAACTACGACCCCTTTCTAACATATATTATGATACATTAAAACAATTTCCCAAATTGTTAACTGAAAATTGGCATTGACTGAAAATTGAAAATAAACAAAGTTTATGATCCCAAATTCGAGCACAGTTTTACACATTTTATAAACATTGCCAGTGTCCGTTGCATCCGGAGAAAGATCGCTCTCAAAGTTAAAAATTTCTAAAAACTATCTAAGATCAATGATAAGATTTACACTTTTCCATTAATAATTGTATTTCGCATGGTTTGCCATTTTCATACCGCTCTCTCGTAATCTTTTTTCCCAAAAACTTTTTGTGTAGAACTCAACTGAGTATTTTTCTGAATCATCGCATTCAGCATAAATTCAACTCCAATAAGTATTTCTAACTAGTCTTTGCCCGATCTTTCTTTTAATGAGATCTGGATAACATCTCTAATAGTTCTAAATTGACGTTCGATTTGTCAATCAGCTTAATGATGTAATGGTTTTGAAAATATTAGATTAATACCATGTTCATCTGCAAATGCTTTTCCTCTAACACAATGAATACTCCTTGGAGCGCTAAATTTTAAAATCCTACTTTCATTATTTATTGCTGCAACTTTCTTTTCATTTTACTCATAAGCTGTGCAGTTTATACTGGGCCACAAAAGTCGATGAAAATTGAGTTAAATAAATACGCTTCCTTTGGTTAAATTAGTCTCTATGATGTTCAAATAGTCACAGTCTTTCTTTTTTGACAATTTTAACACGATCTGACTATTTCTTTTAAAATTCTTGTCTGTTTCTCATGTCAAATTTCCTAAAAATATACTCTTGGACTTTATTCACTCCATCATGACTCAAATTTTATGGGTGTACAAAACAAACTCTGTTTTTTTCGACTGGAATATATTGATTACCTTTACCTGAATATATAATGTCAGTACTTTCTATAAATTTTGTTTGCTTGCCCATATTTTCATTTGATATTTTCTATTTCCTTAGAATCTTGTTGCCAAAATTTTTACCTTCTTGGCAAGTGAGTGCTAGAACTTTTGCTTTTAGTTTTCCTACATCTCGGTTAATTTGATCAATATACGGTGAAGATTCAAAAAAAGAAACCCCATAAAAAAACTTTTCACAAAAAGCAACTAACGGAAAAAGGAATATAATTATATTCAATTTCAAAATTTTATTCAGTTAAAGCAACCTTCGCAAACTGGGGTTTCTAAAATTAATTTGTCAAATATATTATTTAAAATTTAGTATATCCCAGTCACTATGAGTAAAAGAAAACCAAAATCATCGCTGGATGAAAAATGTAAAATTTTGGATGCATTAGAAGATAATGCATTATAGGGTAAACAAAAGTACAATTTCGAAGATACGTACCAAAAAAGGAAAACTTAAGAAATTACACAAAGGAGATGACACAGTCTGTAAAACAAATCAAGAGAATTTCTGCCCTCAAAGTTCCTGAAGTTGAAAAGGCTTTTTATCTGTGGTTTTTGAATGAGCTGCTTAATAATAAGATTGTCACCAATGAAATCCTGCAAATTAAAGGATAGAAATTTGAATTGTGATGTTTTATTTATGGCCAGTCATGATTGGATTCAAAAATTTAAAAGAAGGCACTCAATTCAACTTCTTAAAATTTGTGGTGAAAAATTATCAGCAAATCATTTCGCTATGCCTGCTTTGTTGAAAAGTTCAAAAGGAAACTAGAAGAGCTGCAAATTCTGCCCGAAAAGAGTTATAATGCTGACGAAACTGGACTAGTATTTAAAAACCTTAATTCAAAAACGTTAGTTTCAAATGGAGAAAAGAACGCACCTGGTTGAAAAAATAGTAAGGAGAGGATTACCGTAATTGAATGTGTAAATGCGACTGATCGGCATAAGTTGCCCCTGATGATTATAGGTCGAGCGAAATAGCCACGATGTTTTAAAAATATTGTTTTACCTAACATACACTATAGATCATCAATAAATGCTTGGCAAACTAGTGAACTTTTTAAGGAATGGTTACATAACGTTTTTTTGCCTGAAGTTCAGAATCATTTGGCCAAGAAAAACCTATCCCCGCAGGCCATTTTGTTATTAGACAATGCGAGTGCTCATTCTTTGAGTACCGAATTAATTTCAAACGATGGCAACATTTCAGTCATGTTCTTTCCGCCGAACACTGCTGCGATACTGCAACCACTAGATCAGGGTATTATAAAATATTTGTAAACTTTATGCAGCAAAAAATTATTACTCAATTTAGTGTCATCCAGTAGCGACACCTTGGAAAAAAGGTTAAAAAATATTATCCTGAAAGATGTAATTTTTAGGATAGTAGAGTCATGGTATGCAAGTAAGAATGATACAATTATAAACGCTTTTAAACAGTTATTTGGTTCAGATGAAGAATTACATTTTAATTTGCCTCTTAATCATTTCCTGGAAGGAGATAATATACCATTAACAGAACTATACCGCCACGTACTTCCAGAAAATAACTCGGATTATGATCGAATATTAAACTGGGCTAATGGAAGCTACGAAAATATCAGGTCATTAATAACTGAAGATGATATAGTTGTTAATCCAGTTTTCGATGCCGATGACAGCAATAATCTTTGTTCCATTCAAGACATAGATGAAGCTCTTCGAAATTTTAATAATTTGCTAAATTGGGGCGAGAGTAATTTAGCTATACGGGATATTTTAAACCTACGAAAGATTACAGAAGATGTAATCCTAAAGAAGATTACAGAAAATTTATTTGTTTTGTTGATATTCAATTGTTTTTTAAAATATGTTATAAACATATAATTATAAACTTTTGTTCAGCAATTTCTGGGTTTAGTAAAAAAATAAGTAATTGCATACTACATTCATAAAAAGAAACTTTATTCAGAAAAAGAATTGTTTTATCAAAATATGTTTCATAAAAGTTACTTTTTCTGAATCATTACTTTTTTTAAATTGTATAGTTTTATCTACATTATATATATATAAGTAGATAATATATATATTATCTACTTAGCTATACATATAACATCAACCATACTATAATCGTCTTACCCCATATTGTCAAAAATTGCATGCAAACAATTACAAATTTGCTCATCACATACAATCATTGCTCAGGATCTTACTTACATTTTGTTCATCTTTTTAATCATTTCATTTGAGTATTCGCTGTCGAACATCAGGTTCTCATTACCTTCTTAATCTGCAATCGCTGTCATATTCCACTGATAACTTTTGCTTTGAGTCCATCTTAGATCGAAGCATTGAAATTCAAAATGACCTGCCTTTTTGCAATTGGAATATTTTATGTTTTCACATTGGGCTCTTATATGTCGTACTTCTTTGCATCTTCAGCATTGTTTTGATCATGGTATCTTTTATTTACAACCCTTTTTATTCACCTTTTTATCTACACATCTATTATTGTTATCTGTGTGGAATGCTATTATCCCGAAATCTTGGCTGTGATTGTTGGTATTGTTAAGCTAAAAATTACTTTCTATTTTGGATCACGTTTGCATAACTTCTTTTGAATGGTTTTTTTAGCGGCAATATCTTCATTTTTCATTTCTTTATTAATTTATTCTATATTCATTACAATCTCATTAATCTCCTTTGCATTGGAAATATTTCTAATCTTGATTTCTCTTTTTAAAAATTTCTCTTCTATTGCATTTTATATTAAAAAAGCAATCAATTTCTCTTTTGATAATTCGTATCTTAAAACATTTTCTGCAAATTGATCACTGATTCTAAAGAATCCTTAAATCGATTTATTACCTTTTATGTACCGAAAAGTTTCAGTTAAATCTCTTCCTAAACTTTGAGGGTTCTTTGAAGGTTTTTCTGCCTCTTTTTACATATGTGACGATTTTTTCATTGACTCTTTCATCTAATTTAGCCGCTGTGGTTGACCTGAATGGTTGATATGATGTGATTTCGTATAAGTAATTTTTAGTCATCGTACATATATAATTTCTTAGGATAACCTATTATAGACCGCTTTCGGGAAAAATTATATACAATGTATGTAATTTTCAAAATCTTTGGAGAGGAGGACAACGGATGTTTCATGATCTGACAAAACACTTTCATAAAAATAGTTTTAAATATAAAAACCTCTTTTATCAACATTTAGGTCACATAGAGTAACAAGTTCTTTAGTTTTGTTTTTATTCTCTCGCTATTGTTTAAAATATAAAATATTATCATTTAAAACCATTTATTTGAAATATAAAAGTATTTTCGTTAATATTTGGTCAAATACTCTTGAAACAAACAGTGCCTAAAATTTGTGGTAAATATGTGGCAAAATATTGCTCGATAATCGAGAAAAAGAAATGAAGATAAATGATTTTGATAAAGATCAATGGTGATTAAGATAGAAGTTATTTAAACATTTCAAATATCGAACTAAGTTCCTAAAAGTTTTAACTTAAATTTGATAAAGAAAGTACATGGAGAACTTTATTTAATATGTAGTGTTCTGAAACTTCAATTCGGTTAACTTCTTTGAAAGTTGGTTTATTCAAGAATCAGTCCATGAAAGATTATATATAATAATATATATATATAAAAGTTGGACAAAAAATAAAAATTTATTTCTCAATTTAGATCAATCTGTTTACCTATTTAACACAAATTTTTGGCACTAGGTTTTCGAATGTTAAATGACACTTTTTTAAAAAGACAAAACAGATTAAATGTGAATCAAAAATAAATATTTTTTTATTATTATTATTATTATTATTATTATTATTATTATTATTATTATTATTATTATTATTATTATTATTATTATTATTATTATTATTATTATTATTATTATTATTATTATTATTATTATTATTATTATTATTATTATTATATTTTAAAAATTCTAATAATGTAAAATGAAAATTATTGTTCATTAAAAATTTTTCAAAAAATAATTAATTTCTTACAATTTAATAAACTAATAAATTTCACAAACAAATTTTATCGTATATAAAATTAAATATTTTTTAGGTTTAAAATAAAATTTTCAAATTTTGTTTTGTTTAAATGCGTCAAATGAAATAATTGCTAAAGTGAAACATATTTAAGTGCTTGGTTTCCATTGAAAGTTATTATCATTAAATATGTCTAAGCCAGTAAGTGATAATTGTAATTGATAATTGATTGATTGATTGGTTGATTTTCCGTAGATTAGTGTTAAAATTTCCACTGTCGAATCAGAATTGGAGTTTTCAGTTGCTGCCAATACAACTGGAGAGAAACTATTCGAACAAGTAGGAAATTTCTATCAATGATAATCAGTTTATTTCCGATGATATTTCAGGTTGTCAAAACTTTGAATCTGCGAGAAACTTGGTTCTTTGGATTGTTATTCAAAGACAGCAAAGGTTTTCCAACTTGGTTGAAATACAATCGAAAGGTAAGAAGAAAGCTTTTAATGGATTTTTCCACAATTCTAATTCGTTTTCATTCAGATTACCGCACAAGATGTCGGCAAGCAATATCCACTCCAGTTCAAATTCTGTGTGAAATATTACCCAGAAGAAGTGGAGAATGAATTAGTCCAAGAAGTCACTCAAAGATTGTTTTATTTACAAGTGCGAAATGACATTCTCGATGGATCGATTTACTGTCCCCCCGAATCGAGCGTTCTTTTGGCATCGTATGCGTGCCAGTGTAAATATGGAGATTTCAGGGAGGAACTGATTGATGATCCCAACAACTTTATCAATACCGATAATTTATTACCAGAAAGGTATGCAGATCTTTATTAATATAATAATAATAATTATTATAATTATTATTCTTATAATAATTCTTATAATTATTATTATTATTATTATTCAGAGTTATTGAACAGCATGAAATTAGCAAAGCTAAATGGATTGAAACCATTGTCAAAATGTATAAGAACCACAAAGATATGTTGAGAGAGGAGGCAATTGTCGAATACTTGAAACTGGCCCAGGATTTGGAGATGTTCGGTGTTAACTATTTCAATATCAAAAACAAAAAAGGCAGCGAACTTCTCCTCGGTGTCGATGCGTTGGGATTGAGTATTTACAAGCAAGACAACAAGTAAGAAAGAGGAAAAAGAGAAAGGAAATAAATCTAATGCAACCTTTCTATTATTAGATTAACCCCGACAATCGGATTTCCGTGGAGTGAGATCAAAAATGTGTCTTATTCAAACAAGAAATTTACTATCAAATCATCGGATAAAAATAGTTCGGTGAGTTTTCATTGATATTCGGTTACATAATCAATGGCCCCCGTAGTAAACATTCTGCACAGCACACTGCATCGATTGTCACATTATTGATTTTTAGAGAAAACTTTTTTTTTCATCACACAGAAAAATGAAAGATCATACAATACAAAAAAACGGTCTCATTGAATTAGTTACAAATTGTGTAGTCATAGCTTTCTGCAGTTTCAATGCATTAGGTGTGCATACATAATTTGTGAGTGTGTGTGCGCATAATTTATTTACCGAGTATGTGTGTCTGGATTTGTATTGGCTTGAGTTGTTGATACTGCTGATCTCAATGAGTGTGTGTGTGTATCTTTAAATGCCGAAATCGATTGAGATGTTTGGAGTTAATGAAAGTAATTTATATTACTGACAAATTTTGTCATCGATATCGGACGAAAATAATGCGTAATGTCTACTTTTGTATTGCATTGATTAATGAAATTAAACTATGAATACTAATTAACTTTTATCTGGCATTGATGAAATCTAATTCCTTCACCTACATGCGGTTGTTATGGTTACCAAATATAATTTGATTTATAATTATTTGACCTTTTTTATTTTAATTCTTCAAAACCATTACTTTTTGTTTTGTCGGATTCAGAATTTCGTTTTCTTCACCGATCACAGCAGAATCAACAAAACCATTCTCCATATGTCAATGGGCAATCATGATCTTTACTTGAAAAGACGAAAGCCTGACACAATTGAAATGCAGCAAATGAAAGCTCAAGCTGAAGAAGAAAGAAAAACCAAACAAAACTACAAGTAAGAAGTTTTTTTATCATAAGTTGATTAGAAAATGATAATTAAAATGAAAATAGAGATAAAATAACGAGAGAAAGATTGGCAAAAGAGGAAATCGAAAGAAAATTAGCCGACATGGAATTGAGATTGAAAGAATCCAACGAAGTGAATGAAGGCACTCAAAGGCAACTAGAAGAATATGAAAGAAAAATCCGTGAACTCGAAGAATTACTGGAACAGTCCAATAGACAGAAACGAGAACTGGAGGAAATGCACGCAAGATTAGCGGAAAATAAACGAGCTTTGGAGCACGTAAATAATATAAATTCAAAAATATAATTATTATAAACGAAATAGGCTAAAGCTAATGCTGATGAAGATCGCGAAAGACTGTTGAAAGAAAATGAGCAAATTCAATTGCAAATTAGCAAAAAGAACATCGAAGTTGAGCATGGATCTGAAGAATTGAGACAACGACAAGAAGAATTAGAGCGGTTGAGAGCTGAACGGGAAGAATTAGAAGCGAAAGCTTCGATGTTAGAAGAGGCTGCAAAAGCTAAAGAAAAATCAAAGGAAGAAGGTAACAACGAAAATTACTTATTACTAAATGAAAAAAAATTGATTTTAGATGTGACTCTTGGATCAATGGAATTCGTTGATGACAGGCGAGAAGAAAGTCGACAAACGAATATCTCTTCGAATATCGAATTGCAAAATCAACTGAAATCCCTCGCCCAGGATTTGAATGAGAAACGCGTAGTGAACAAAATGGAAGGAATCGATCATATCCACAATGAGAATCAAAGATTGGGCCTTGATAAATTCAAAACTCTAAGACAAATTCGTCAAGGAAACACTAAGAAAAGAGTTGATCGATTTGAAGCCCTTTAAAAAATTGGATTTGAAATTTTTTAAAATGCTCTTTTCTTAGTAATAATAATTGCTCAAAAATATCTAAAAAATATATCGATTATCTTTGACAGTTTTTGTGACTTATTGACATTCTACAATTATTGTACAATTTTAGAATTTTTCTATTTGAATAATAGAAAGCAGAAACAAAGTTTCACTAAAATAGCTAGTAGTATGAACTATAAATATAGATTTATTAAAAAACAAAATGTGCATTTCAAATATTTATTCGAATTATCAATCACAGTAGAAAAGTTTCATTGAAATAGTTTTAAAATAAAATAATCTTATCTATGCTCAAAATTTTTCGTAAATATCATTTCCATGATTTTCTCTAAAAATTACTCTCTAATTTCACATTTCTAAAATATTCCTACCTTTCCATTGTTAAAATTGAAACTTTGCTGCTAAGCAATTACAAATAAAATTTGTCTTTAAATAGTAAAACAATCAGAATTAATAAAATATTTATAAACAAGGTAATTAAATCAAATTAAAAATTATTTCTTATTATTCACAGCTCAAATTAATGTAAGATATTATTCAACTGATAATGTGTTTGTTTTCAAATCATCATCATTCTGTCTGACTACAATTCAGAATGACCGGCAGAGTTAAACAGCAGAAGGGCGGCGGGCGGGCCGGCGGCCGCGTGTACTAGTGATTCACAGCGCACAAGCACCAAGCTGACACGTTCTAAACATTTCTTTTGATATTGTATAGCTTGTAGAAATTTACTACATCATTTTTCTCATTAAATTTTTTATAATGGTCGAAATTTAATTTTACATTAAAGTATGATAAATACAAAAACCAAATTGAAATTGAAATTTTTTATGCTAAATCCCATTAAAAACGATGTTTTAACTCAATTTTTAACTAATGTGTAGCAAAATAAAAAAAAGATGGAAGTTTTTAATTAAGAGTGAAACCTTGTCTGCCTCTTTCTTTTGTTAATTTTTGGTTTGTGGACTGTATTGAGTCCAAGGTTTCTGGTCATATAGAAGGCTATGAAGACTGACTAAAATTAAGAACAAAGTTTTCATCGAAATCAGCCATCTTTCAAACACGTAGACGAGCATTCCCCATTGTATACTCGCATTTTATTGATGTTACTGAAGTGCTATTTTTATTGAATGATTTATTACTTATTAAGTAACAAATCATTCATATGGATTAAGCTTTACTCATTTTGAAATAGAAAAATTATTATTAAATTTTCAAATTTAAAATAAAGTTTTCCCTTGGCAAAGTTGAATGTGAGAGAATTGACTGGTAATATAATTAATAATAAAAGAAAAAATAATTAAAATTTATTTCAAAAATTATTACCAATTTAAGATGGCAGCTGAATTGGTATCCTATGCGACTGGGTTATATGTAATATTGCACTGGCAGTTGTTGACTAATTTACTCTCTCTTTGAAATTTTCACGGTAATCAAATCTATTCTTGTCTTAGTAACAATGGAAAAAAAATTCTCTAAAAATGAGATGGCAAAAAAAAATTCTTGTAAAATCAATTTGATTAATTATTAATAGTGAAAATTGAATATTTTATTACTAATGTTTAATTTTCAAATCAAAATGACATTGAGAAATATTCTGGAAAGTTTCGTTTTGTTTGAATGTATCAAATGAGAATTTAATTTGTTTTTGTTTACTATTGATTTGCTGTTATTATTATTACATGCGAATAAGTAAACAATGTTTAATTAATAATAAACGATCTTTGACCGAAAGTGATATTTATTTAATGTTGTTTTTTTAGAAAAAAATAGTATGAAGGCAATTTATTGGTATCACGTTTTATTAAATGATATTTTTATCATTGTATTGTTTGGTTTTGAGATGAATGTTGATGACCCTTATTTATCACCCCCCCCCATAACCTATCGTAAGGGTAACATAAATTATAATGTAAAAAGAACTAAAATAATAATAATATTAAGAAAAAAAATATTAATAATATTAGACAGTAATCAATTCAACAGTTTTGTTGTGCTTAGAGCAAAAAGTAAAACTAAAATGATGATACAAACTAAAAATAAAAATGGGGAAAATGGTCACTGTACATACACACGCACCGCAAGCAGAGATCAAAAATAAAATAAAACATTAAATAAAACAAAATAAAAATATAACAAAATTAAATAAAACAAATATTAAATTAAAATCCGTGAAAAGCATACAGTTGCAGAAAGAAACATTTGTGAAATAAAATAAACTGCCAAAACCTTGCAAAATAAGGATTAGAAAAAACATAGGCAGAAGCGGAGACCAAGAAATAAAATATCAAGGGTAAAAAGAATATCATAAGAAAATAATAATAAAAATAAAATCCAAAAACATAAAATTAATATATCAAAAAATAAGGAAAAATATATAAAAAATTATAAAAATAATTTGAAATTAATAAAATAATTTAAAAATCCTAAAAATTACGAAAAATCGCCTATTGTTCGCACACAGGCACAAAACTACTATATAAGCAGTGACCAAGGGTTAAGCCTTTCACTGGTCAAGCCGTATATACTTGCACAATATGAATGACCAATACGCTCCGAATTCTTCCTGGTACAACACAACTATTCACACAGAGTACTCAAACAAGTCAGTTACAAAACTCCTAAGATGATGTTTCACTTTTATTATAGTAAAATCGGAATTTTGTGCATCTGTAATGAACAATAATCGAAAGATTTGCGCACATCGAACACGAAATCTCAAAGCAATGCGCAGCGAAAAGGTTAAAAAAAACTTTTTACACTTTCCAAAATTTTGAATTAATTCAACTTTATAAATTGTACTAAGTAAGGACATTTTTGTTTATTTTTATGTAAATTTTTCATGCAATTAGATGTTGGTAACGTTTTGAGTATTTTGTTAATTCATTTTAATAATATCGTTATATATATATCGAGGTTCGCATAAACATTATATATTATATGTATTGTAATAGCCAGCAAGAAGGCAGGTCGGTGATCCAGCTGGTGGATTAAGTTCCGCTAGTTGAGATCGTGGGCCGAGCCTTCCTGAAATCTCGGTCTGTCCGCGACGAGGTCTGGTCGAAAGACACAGGACTCTACCCGCAGGACACCGTTAAACAACTCGCAACGGCTGATGGAAACGTCGGTCGAGGCGAGCAAGAAAACTAAAATTATTGGAAGAGCGTTATCAGTTAGGGGCATTCAGGATGATCGCTTGACGATCATTAATGAATTTTTTCTTTTGAAACCTCGAAAACGAGTTGAAACCGGG
Organism: Schmidtea mediterranea; assembly: GCA_022537955.1. Lineage (NCBI taxonomy): Eukaryota > Metazoa > Platyhelminthes > Tricladida > Dugesiidae > Schmidtea > Schmidtea mediterranea. The sequence continues at coordinate 29,541,681 of CM039681.1, forward strand.
TAGTAGTGATAAGCTAATGACGAGAAAATTTGAGTAAGCAATACTAGAATGAGAATACAAATTTTTTGGGGGTGTCAGACACTCTGTGTAATCATACTAGGATAACAGCTGTATCTTCAGAGATAATTGAACCAAAATTTAAGAATATCACGATAATCTCCCACTGTATCACGCACCACGAAATTACCAATTTGTCAGATCGACGATCATTCAACAATAGTCTAGACTAGCAACACGTCACGGTCCACGCACTAGCAAATAAGTACTCATATAATATTATCATAACGAACACAAAATCAGTAAGAAAACACCACCACAAATGTATTCATCACAACCTGAATATCGTCAATGATACGCTATTAATTGTATGACGAATAAATCAATATTAGGTTGACAAACAACCAGGAGCAAAGGAACTAAGACCATTTCTACGACTTATTGGAAATTTTTCTATTGTGAGACCGCCTAAGGAATCTGTAAGTCGAATTTTTATTGTCATTATATACTCTAGGTAGCATAAAATTTTTGTCGGATCCATCATCCAAAATGACGCAAAGTATTCTTACGTATAGGACGAGCCACTAACACGACGTTCCTGTCTATACAAACTAAACTGACCCAAAAATTTCTATGAGACTTTGGCGACAAACGAAAATCACGAAATAAAGTTAGGACAAGGTAAATGAAGCAGCCGGAGAACCCGATGTGGATTAGCGGCGTCCACTATTATTCCCTGTAGTGACCATAAGATGATTACATAAAATCAACCATATAAATTGATCTAATCCAATCTTAACTTCCGGAATATCATTATGAATATTTAGTAAAAAAATATTTGTTTAAGTGATGTTAATGTCATTAATAACATTATTATTAGTTCGGTCGTCATCTGCAGTTACATCACTGACACCACCGTCACTCATCATAATAACGACCACTACTAATTATATAGTAAAAACCCCCGTGTAAATCCCCGCCATGATAAATTATTAATTGCCACCAACCTTATTATTACTATTATTATTATTATTATTATTATTATTATTATTATTATTATTATTATTATTATTATTATTATTATTATTATTATTATTATTATTATTATTATTATTATTATTAGTATTATTATTAGTAATATGTTTTTATTTTTTCATTTTTCCTTGGTTTCATTTTCTTCTTATGGATGTACCAAGTCGTATAGTTAAATATTAGGACACCCCACTAATCATAGACTAAATATATAGTCGTACTAGCACGCTTTATTGATAATTCTCCTTTCCTCTCCTTTTAGTTATATACAAAGAGAACTCTGTCTATTCGAGAAAATGTCTAATTTATCAAGTCTTCCCCGGATACCCGACTTTCACCATCGACGGTGGCCACAAGGCAGAAGCTCCATCAGTTGGAGAGGGATTACGCCACTCTGCAGGCTAAATACCAGAAGGTCAAGGGCACGTGGAGTTCGCCCGAGACCACCCACAATATATACCAGAAGATCTCTCGCCTCTCTCGGGCCAGAGATGACCTCATAATCGAAAACCGGAGCCAGCAAATCACGATCTCTGAGCTCAGGACTCGCCTACCGAGTCGAAGATGGGCGCAAGAGATCGACATTATTCCCGCCAAACATCTCCCTCTACACCAAATGTCTCAACAGTCAAATGGACCTCCTCATAGCGAGAATGCTGAGAGTGGAGCCCGAACACATAGGCGACGGCCAAATCGGAACCGCCGTCATCGCGAGAGACGACAGGCCGAAGCAAATCTCATACGGGTGAATGTGAGGAAGGGAGGGCAGGCGGAAATAGCTGACCCGCCTCCGGCCTATGAGGACATGGAATTCTCCGAATTAGATCCCGATGTGGTTTACGCGCCCGCCAACAACAATACACATAAATCTCAACGTGGAAGATGGTGAACTGCCGAATCTGAACCGTACCCTGGAAATGCTGGATCTCTCTCCGGTAGAGATCGCCATCTTGAGCGGACGCGCACCGTCCAGCATCCCCTCAACAGTCGAGCCGGCAACCTCATCTCAGGAGGGGCCGAGCCGAGCAACTCCAGTTCCCGTCAACCGTTATCCAAAACGTCGATGCTTGCCTGTCGACATCGACGCAGAGGAATGACTCTCAACAAAGTGCAGAAACCCCAGCCACCAGCCAAGCATGTATTGAAATAGTGACATATGTATTTCCTGTGGATTATCCGTCATCCCATATCTTTGTACCTTGTTGTTGACTGAAAAGCTTATCTTGTGGTTTTGTTATAATATTCTTGTATTATCCGTAAATGTGGTTGATAATTATATGATTCAGTTTTTGTTTTTGTCTCCTCATTTCTTAAAATAATTAACAATCCATGAAATGATAAATAAATTATGGTATAGTTAAATTAATAAATTAATGATTAACATTTAATTTAATGGTGGTCAACGAAGTAGTGTAGAATTAAAGTGATGATAGGAGATAACCTCATTAATAAGCCAGGAACTGCAGTATCGATAGTTTGTATTAACACAACTCAAAATGATTGAAATGTTAAGATCAATATACTCACAATTCTTCCGAATTAATAAACGCGATAAATCAGGTTCATCATAAAGATCACGGGATTAGGATGGAAAGTGTAAGACCTTCTAACGGCCGCAATGAACTTGGAACAAAGGTCGTTTGAAGAGTAGTATTGGATACAATGCTCACCTGCTAGAATGGCATCCGGCTGTTACGTACAGTACCAACATGATTTTGATCATGGGTGCGTGACAGTAAACTAAAATCTTGGGGTGTGCGCGGACAATGAACCCTAGAGTAGGAAGAGGAACGTTAGTGATGAGGAGTATCCAGTCTCATTGATGAGATTCTCCCGTACACCAACAGTTTGGAAGATCAGATTAAATTAAATTAATTAACTAATTTAATAAATATCGAAAAAAGATGGTCGATTATTAATAAAAACGCGAAACTTCCAAATAAAATAAATATATTTCGAGGAAATTATCCTTATCTTCAGTTAGCCATCATAATCTTTGTTAAATGTTATAGACGGAAATAATAATGAAATAGTTAATGATTTAATTAAATAATCTCAACAAAATTGTTGCTGATTGAACATTTATTTTAAGGGATTGTGATTTAATAACCAAAGCCTCACATAAAATTCTTTCCAACTTATTATTGAAGATTTTATATAATTTTAAATAATTTAATAAATTATATATTAATTAAACTAGCTTTTTATAAGTATTATATATATAATAATTGTGAATAATATACTTAGTGACGGTTTAAAATTAAATATGATTATAATACAAAAATGTTGCTTAAAATAATCAATATGGCCAACTACCATCTTGTCAAGGTCATTATCAATTCAAAACCATCTAATGATCGAAAAGGTCGGTTTAAGACAAGGGTCGGAAACTTGTGGGTGTCCAACCTCAAACTTACGGCCTTTTTATCACAAGAATATTTTTTAAATATAAATTTAAAATTTGGAACCTTCCTTAGTATATGAACCAAAAATAAATAAAATAAAAATTTAATTAGCGTGCAATTATGATTTTCAAAATATAAAGATATGACAAATTAATTATTTTTATTTAAAATTTGATTTGGAAACTAAATTGAGAAAGTTAATCAAAATTTATTCAAAAGCTTCCTGTGACTTGGTCTAACCGGGCTCACCCCGGCACTTTCACTTACATTTCGTGAGTTGGCGATTCTCAATTTGTTCGTAGGTTTCATTTGTAATCGAAATGTCAATTGGATTGTGTGAATCTTATTTATATAATCCACTGACCCGGATGAGTCATAATTTCCATTTATATGGTTCGCTTTTATGCGCTAAATTGTGGCGTAGCTGAATATTTCTTTTCGCGTCGTTTTCGTATTTTTGAAAGTTTTATGGATAAAATCTTTATGGATATGAAATCAAAAGAACATTTATTAAAAGAAAATAAATTTAGGTTGGTCATTTCTCTATTCACTAACGAGGATCGTCCGTCCTTGGGGATTGTAATGGCCCCATGAAAGTGCTTCGCGATGGGTGCCGACTCAGGTAAGTATGGTCGCTATCTTCCTTCCGGGATCCGATTCGATTTAGGACAGATTGGTGAAATATTCTGATTGGAAGTACCACGCTTTTTTGCGCGTCTATCATCATCAGTGCTGTATCGTCCAGTTCGTAAGATACACCGTAGGAGGGTTTACAACTGTCTGTACTGGGTATACGATCTGCACCTATGTCCTCGTTTACTTGTCTCAGGTATCTCCTGGCCGTGATTGTCTTCCATTTAAACTTCAGTTCCATTTCCTCACATCGATACAATATAAACTCTGCCCACTGGCGTACTTCTCAAGTCGGGTTATGTCCGAGCTCCACTCCCCGGCATTTCCATCTGCATTTCGTGAGTTGGCTATCCTCAATTTGTTCGTAGGCTTTATTTGTAATTGAAATGTCAATTGGATTGTGTGAATCTAATTTATATAATCCACTGACCCGGATGAGTCATAATTTCCATTTATATGGTTCGCTTTTATGCGCTAAATTGTGGCGTAGCTGAATATTTCTTTTCACATCGTTTTTGTATTTTTTAAAGTTTTATGGATATGATTGAATTTATGTGGCGTAGCAAGTGTCGACAATCGTCCAGCTGTTCATGAAAATTTTATTGTCGCTTAAAGTGGAGTGGTTCAACAATCGTCAGTAGTTGCCTCGCTGTTTATTTTATTGGGTATTCTCGGGATTACTAGAGTAATTGTGATCCATCGTTACTTAAGACTAGATTTTCACGAGTACGGATTATATGCGGAGAAACCGCACTTGCACAAGCCGATAGTATGTTAGATTTTATTGACTTGCGGTATGTTTCGACTGTGGACCGGAAAATTTTGGAAAAATTGAGTTCAACAATGCTATTCATAATTTATAATTGGATTCATAACATATTCTGACATAATACCACTTCATTAGCATCATACAAAAAAATTCTTAATAAATACGCTCAAGTATGTACTTACTTAAAAGTATGCTTAAATACGTATCACAGAAAGTATTGAAATTATCGTAGAAGGTCGTTACACAAAAATTGATTGGAATTGATTTCTCACAAAAAAAGCTTATTATACTGAAAGAATGTTTTTCACAGTGAAAAGTGGTTTTTCTTTTTTTCTCTGCAAAATTGAATGGGTATATATATACCTATTCTGTGATCCTAATTTTGCGTGTTCTTTTTGATGTGTTTAAACAAAATTTGGCATTGGGTTGTTTGTACTAACTCATTCTTTAATTTTTATTATCTTTTGACTTAATCTACAAATTATTTTACTTATTTTTTATCTAATTATTCCAACTTAAATTATATTTCTTTTAAATCATTTTATTCGTTGGTGTTCAAGTTTTTCCTAAAATTTATCGATTTCGGTCAAATTATCTTGTTAATATATTATTTTTGTATAACGTTTGTGCGATTCTAGGTGCATTTTGTATATATTTTGTTTTACTTTTAGGTTTCTCGATTTTATATTTAATTGCATATTTCTCAGATTTTAGGGTTTTTAAATGATGTACTTAGGTTTGATTTTGAATCTGTGATGTTGTGTTTGTTTGTTATTTCCAATTCATTTAAACAAAACTCACTCTTGACCTAACAAAATTATAGAAAATAAAGCAATAAGACAGATTTAATGAACATACTGCAAATGTCTCAATTTTGTAGGAGATTTGATGTTAGTTTCCCATCTCTCAAAGCAAACTGCCTGCCTTTAGCCATATTTTTCCGACCCATTCCTGGCCGTGGTTTACCGAAAGTAAGTTTGCGTTTTAACGTTAAAGTCATTCGGTTGTGTTCAATGACATTGACAAATTTCCGTGTTGTTGAATTTATATTCCATTCCACTTAAATAATGTTGTTCCCGCACGAATACTCTCCTTTGGTTTTAACTGGGAAATTTCTTTATTTAGGTACCACAACTTGGAAACTTGTTCTTCAAATGTTCATTTTGTTTAGTCAACTTCCTGGTCAAATCCGGACACATCCATGTTTTATCCGATGTCCACAATATCATATTCTTAACTCGGTCTGTTGTGACTGGGTGAGGGCTTCTTGATGGTAGTGAGCAGCATCTTGTTGAAAGTTTTTATATTCGGATTTATTACTACTCATGGAATGATGATATTGTAAAGCATAAATTCTTCATTACAAATTAATGGTGAGAAATTAGTTTTGGGTGATGAAACAACGCTGACATCGATAATGAAAATTAAATTACCGTCTTTACTTAAAGTAAAGATGAAAAATTTAAATTACTTTCTGTTAAAAAACGTTTGTACTTTTAGGTTACCTGAAGTCGATAAACTCTTTTACAATGTTGAGGTGTATCAACAATCAGATTGATGCGGCAAGGTCCTTGTGTTTTACGTCTGTGTTTTATCGTTTAATAAATATCATCACAACGTTTATCGCCATTTTATTTTATCAGCTTTAGATCTTGAAGAACTACTTTAATTTTCCTTCAGTTATACTTCAGTAACAAGGCTAATTTCATATATATTTGAACCAAAAACTAAAATAAATCATAGCTATTTCTACTTCATCAAGAAATTGAAGAGCCATTTTAAACAACTTGATGCTACTGAATCTTTTAATTAATTCCAAATTTAATTAAATTACATTTTTTATACTTATCTCTAATAAATTATATTCCCAATTAAGCTTTTGCGGTTTGAATTTTTCAAGATTTTCTTAGTCGCTATTTAATTAGAAAAACCTCGTTTGGACTCCTGATAGCCTTCTACATTACTTTCGAAGGAACATTCTCCCTGGATTTTATTCTATGTAATTTATTTAGATATCAGTAGCAGAGGCGTAATTAGGGTATGACAGGCATGGCACGTGCCATGGGCGCCAACTGAAAGAGGGCGCAAAAAGGCGCTTAACATATAAAAACGCAAATGAAAATAACCGTTTGGGTTGTGTTTCAAAGCTGAAACAAGCTACTTGAAAGAACGTTGTGAAAAATTTGGAGAAGTCTACAGTTGTGATGGGATTAGAGTAGGTAGATGTGAGCCCCCCGTGCCACCCTTAGTTACCATGCACTGGTTAGCAACCAACCCTTTAGCGAAAACTCATAACGGAGGTTATTGATTTACAAGATTATTGATTTTTAATGCTTTTTTATTTTTATTGATTAAAAATTGCAATTATTGATTTTTAAGTGCAGATTTTTTAGAAAATAATTCAAGTATTGATTTTTAAGTGAAATTTTACTTTTTTGTTTTAGCACGCTATAGCGCGGGGATTTGAAATTTTCAAAATTCTACTTGGGCAAAAATAAAGAGAATGACGTTGTCTATATAATTGCTGATTACATTCTTTTCATATCTTTTCAAGATTTTTCTAGCGAAAAATTAAAATTTTTCAAAGACAAAAACTTGTCTAGGTAAAGAATCTTTGACATTTTTGAAATTTTCTTTTTTCCAAAGTATTGAAAAATACAAGATCTAAAACTTTGCTGACCATGACATGTGCTGGTGTACTGGGTGTAATTAATTTGTTTAAGTCGAGTTATGAACAATTCCAGATTGGCAATAGTTTTTATACAATCGACCTGATAAATATGTAATTATTATCAAATGTTTATTATTATTTAAATCATATATGAATCTGTCAAGCATCCAAATTTGAAAAATTGTCATACGTTGGCATAAAAATTGACTAAACAATTGTCTAAAAGAAATTGTCTCAACAACTGACTAAAAATTTTGTGTCTACAAAATTTTCTAAAATTCTAACAAAAATTGTCTGTCAACAAAAAATGTCTAAAAATTATGAAAATGACTGCTGTATATATAGCGTTTTCATGCCTGGGTGCGACCAATCAGAGTATTTTGAGCCTTTTTCATCTATTTTTCGGGGGGTTTTATTGCTTTAATTTTATTTTAAATATTTTATTTTTCTCCTTATTTTTCTTTATTTTTTGATATTATTTTCTCAATATTTCATAAATTTTTATTTTTTATTGTTTAACCATTCTTTTTGATTGTTTCTCTTTTTACCCTTTGATATTTAAATTTTTGGTCGCCTATGTATTTTCTAAACCTTCTTTTGCAAGGTTTTGGCGGTTTTATATTTGAATTTTTATATTCTTTCTGCATCTGTAGGCTTTTTCATGGATTTTAATTAATTGTATGTTTTATTTAATTTTGTTATATTTTTATTTTGTTTTAATTAATATGTTTTATTTTATTTTTGATTTCTGCTTGCGGTACGTGCTTATGTTACAGCAGCCACAATGACAATTTCCAAACCTCATTAATTATTTTGTTTTAATTTACACCATTTTCTCATTTTTGTTTAAATTATGGCTTATAGCCCAATATATGCTTGAAATTTCATTGGAAAATGGTCAAAAATAAAAAAAATCAAGATTTTGGATCTTAAATGGCGCTAGACACTACAACCGTGGATAGCTCTTAAACAGAAGTTTAACCAGAGTATTTGCAGTAATTCGTGACAGTTGCCTGGTGGATAATTATTTCTTTTCCGTGTATCTGATGAAAATAATCTTGGAGTGCATTCTGGAAATTTTTTTTTCCAATCAAACATCCAGCACCAAGTTGAATTTTACTTTGTTTTTAGATTAGTCTTGATTACATTTTATTTACAATACTTTTTCCTAAATTTCAATTTAAATCATTTTCTTTTTAAATAAATGTTTTTAAAATTTTGTAAAAGTTATCCATGAAAATGTGCAGTTTTTGACTATATTTTGATATATCATTATTAATCTTTAAAATGATTAGATATTTTTAAGAACATTAATGAAAATTTTATTGATAAATTACATTAACTTTTAATACATAATATAAGAAAATACAAATATTATTTTTTATAACTCATTGATAATTATATATATTAAAAATTATACTCATTTCAGAAATATAAAATTGTTTAAATGACTAAAACTTGTTTGAATTTATTTATAAAAATGAACATAACATATTATTTGAGATTTGCTAAAAACTAATTTAGATTTTGAAAAGTAATTTATAAAAAAATAATATTTTGAAATGTAATTAATTTTATAGATTATCAAAGAAAGTTTTACCAATGTAAAGATATTGTTACTGCAAATGAATTTATGTAAAAAGTTCTTTGTTCAAAATCGAAATTTTCAACGATCTCCAATTTGCAAGTCATTCTTTTTTAATTTTTAAAAAAATTTTGAATTCATCGAACAGTATTATAATTCTAATGTTTAATAGTATTGGTATGTTATTTAAAGTAATAATTTATGTAAAAAGTTCATATGACTGAACTTATTATCATTTTTTGTAACCCCTATTAATTATTAAGCGCTGTGATACCATTGAGCCTAAACTATTGTCCCACCTGAATTTAATTATTTTAATGTTTTTTTATTTCTTGTGCCATGAAATTAATAAGGAAAAACCAACATAAAAATATGTTCTAGCAAGGAAATACAATTTCTGAAATCGTGTAAAATTCCATATACTAGCACATAATACACTTGTCACTGCCCGACAAGAAATATAAATTACATGTTGATAAGTCAGTCAAAGTTTAAAGCAATCATATTTTATAATTTATCATATCAGGTTTTTGTTAATCTATTTACACAATCTTTTTAAGCCAATATAATCTGTAAGACTTCAAAGACTGATTGTCAGTATTACACGAATTACAATTAATCTGTGACTACACAGATACAAGAAGGCCGTCAGTAATAATCTTTCCCTATATTACCGACGGTTCAAAACCGTCGGCATCGGCTGATACTGTTTTTTTAATTATATAAATCAACATATAAAGTTTTCGAGTTTCAAATTGAACATAGGTTATTCGTAGCTCGCATCTAAAGTGATTTCACCATAATTTCGAGTCTTGCCGTTAATTCTCATCGTAGTTCGTATTTTCCCTCAATCGAATTTCTCACTTTTCGTAATAAATTTTGCACTTTTACGATCACTGTTGTTTCTCTGGTTGGTTTTGTTTTGTCTAACATTTTTGTCTTCGTTTTTCAATTTGTTTTTCTTAATTTATGATGATAGATTTTAAGCTTTTCTCGGGGCCAGCTTGGTGATGAGAGCGCCAGGGAAAATCGTCTGGGGTGTTATGACAAAACCATTCGCACAGCTGCTTCACCTCCTGGTCACAATGGTCCGTGATTAAGCATCTCACACAGTCGGTCAAAAATATTTTTTCTTTTTTTAAAAATTTGATTAAAGAATTATAACAGTATTAGAACAGTATTATAATTCTAATGTTTAATAGTGTTGGTATGTTATTAAAAGTAATAATTTATGTAAAAAGTCACTCCTTTCAAGATGGAGTTCGATCGTAAATAGAAGGCATTCTGAATCCTGTTTGTTCTTCCTGTCTGTTGAGTCGGTAATAATGCTGGGTAATGATAGGGTAAATATGATTTAATGGACTTACTAAGGACTATCAGATAGATCCCAACAACAAGAGGTAACCAATAGAGACCCTTCGAAAATGACGTTGGAAATGTCTCTTAGTGGGTGGAATGCTAGCAAAACGTGAGTCTCTCTACAAAGACTGCTAATAACCTACCATCCCATTAGGTTCATGAGCTGCCGTAGAAGACTTCGTGCTCTAAATTTTACTTGTCCCCAGTTATTATCGACTTATCAAATTATAATTTAGTCAAAATAAAAAGCTAATATTATTAATTAAAAAAATTTTAAACAACAAAAACTAAATCTAATCACAATTAACTATTTTTGATCATAAGATCCATCTAAAATTTCTTCAAAATCCGTTGGACTGCAGTATATAGCCCACCATCCGAGCGGCCTTCACTTTATTTTGGCGCTCGTGCTCACCCTTGCCTGGGCTTGGTTTTTGCAGTTTTCCGTTCCACCGTGGGAGCGATTTCGGGTGTTTTTATTAATAACTCGAGTAGTGGGATACCGGCCCTCTAGCTCAGAGGCCATCTAGCTCACATACCCCCCCGGCAAATTTTTTTCTAAGTTTAAAGTACAAATTTTTAGAACAAAGACAATGACTCATTCAAGGTCATTGGATGAGCCATCAAATATTCTCAAGGTAATTTAAACAAAGACAATGACTCATTCAAGGACATTGGATGACTCACCATAATTTTTCAAGGTCATTCAAAAGTAGGTCAAGGTCAGTGGATGAGTCATTAAAATTTTTCAAGGTCATTCAAAAAGTAGGTCAAGGTCATTGGATGAGTCATCAAAAATTTTCCAAGGTCATTCAAAATTTCTCAAGGTCATATTATTTTTAAATATTTTTTAATTTTAATTTACTACTTATAAAAATAAGTAGTATATATTTGTAAATTATTTTATTATTATTATTAATATTATTATTATTATTATTATTATTAATATTAATATTTTTATTATAATTAATATTATTATTAATATACTTATTACTTATAAAAATTTTATTATTATTATTATTATTATTATTATTATTATTATTATTAATAGTATTATTTTATTATTTTATTATTATTATTATTATTGATATACTTATTACTTATAAAAATTTATTAATACTTATAAAAACTTTAATTATTATTATTAATACTTATAAAAACTTTAATTATTATTATTAATACTTATAAAAATTTTATTATTATTATTATTATTAATATTAATAGTATTATTTTATTATTATTATTATTATTAATATACTTATTATAAAAATTATTAATACTTATAAAAACTTTAATTATTATTATTAATACTTATAAAAATTTTATTATTATTATTATTAATATTAATAGTATTATTTTATTATTATTATTATTATTAATATACTTATTACTTATAAAAATTATTAATACTTATAAACTTTAATTATTATTATTAATACTTATAAAAACTTTAATTATTATTATTATTAATACTTATAAAAACTTTAATTATTATTATTATTAATATACTTATTACTTATAAAAATTATTAATACTTATAAAAACTTTAATTATTATTAATATAATTATAAAAACTTTAATTATTATTATTATTATTATTAATAATACTTTTAAAAACTTTTATTAATTTTATTATTATTATTATTACTTTTAAAAACTTTTATTAATATTAATACTTATAAATACTTATAAAAACTTTTATTATTAATATTATTATTAATTTTATTAATAATAATAATAATAATATTAATATAATAAACAAATATATAAAAACAACTACATAAAAACAAAAACAACTACATAAAACAAAAACAACTTCATAAAAACAAAGAATTAATTATAAATACATTAAAATATATAGTGTTTTTACATTTAAAACATCTATAAAGTAATATTTCGCGTTTCGTCACGCTACGGCTTTTGCATGAAATAATAATAATAATATTATAAAAATGTAATTATAATAAATTAAAATTTTATAAAATTATATCTAAATTTCATAATAAAAATGAAAACTATTACAAGTTTTCTAAATAAATAAGTTTCCAAATTAACAAAAACAGTTTTTAAAAACATTTATTATTCTGATAACAACACGTCATCAATGTCAATGTTATCTTCGTTAAAACCATCGAAAAGCTGTCCATTATCGCTGATTTCGGTAGAGTCATCAAAACTGGGGCTCGAACCATCGAAAAGTGGCTCATCCAAGAAATTAACTTGGTCACTATCTATTGCATCAACCCCAAAATAATGCCCAAATGCGATACTGGTATTTTTCCCCATCCATAATCGCTTATCATCGTTATTACTCAAAGCGATTTTACTGTTTTTAAATGTGTACAGCTGATGGTTCCGCGTCCCTATCCTACTTTGAGGTACTGTGAAAACTACTTTTTTATTGTAGCAATCCAAATAAGACTGATGTTTGATGTCAGTACCCAACAACTTCACCCCCTTAGCCCTCATTGTATCAGATTTGCCTAATAAACTATAGCACTTGGGTCTTAAGAAAACCCACTCCTTATACCCGAGACCTTTACTTTCATCTTTAAATTTTCCGATCATGGAATCTAATTTCCTCGAGTATAAGGGATGTGCAGGGTCGTAATTCGATGTATCTAAAAGGCTGTCTCTTATCATTGCCGGCAAAAGAATGTCAAGCTTACAGTGCTTAACCTCAAGAAAAAACGAATCAGTGTCGCCGGCAACGATATTAATATCACAGTTAAATTCTGATCTATATTTTGCCAATTCATTATATTGTAATTGGTACATCCGCAGCTTAGACAGGTCTAGTACTGATTGGCCAATGTAGCTAGGCCTGTCTAAACATATAGAATCTTTGTTCAGATGAGCAGCAATCAAATCATCCACTATTTTAATGGACTTTTTGAAAGTCGGTTTTGAAGCATATACAATCATCTTTTCAGCTGAATTGCATAGCCTCAAATTCATCCGTTTTTTCAAATTCTCAACGGATTTACCATATAAACTGTTATTAAATAATTTATACAAATCTCTATGAAGCTCGCACTTTGAGTTTGAGCGTAAATCTGTATTTCTTTGTATATATTCTTTAAAAATAGGTGCTTGTTTAAATTTAATTGCCCTATAAATACACTCAACTTCTGCACCCAATTCTATATACAGCTTGAGAAGTCTCCAGTGAAGAACATGGTTCTTCTTACTGTAATGCGTGAGCATTAACTTCTCAACTTTTGAATTGGGCGGGCACATTTTTTCCGGAGCAAGCGGAAAGTCATTCAAATACTGATGCACACGCTCAGGGATATTGATGTCAACTTCCATTGTATAACCATACGGAAGGAATTCAATATTCGCATTCACACATTCACTCAGCACATCATTCAGATTATCATGCACCCAAACAAAATCACCATACGGAAGGTTTTGGCTAAGTGCCCATCCATATAAATTATTAATATCTATATACAAGAGTTCTGTATCTTCAGAACTTGCAACATGATGTTTGTTAACAAATGTTAACCCACCCCGTATTCCACCCTCATAGAAATTAAACATTTCCATGTCCTGCAGAAGTTCTATGGGTTCCTTTAATGTCAGGAGAGCGGACGCCCATGACATTCCAGGAATTCCATAAAAATTCAGAGGTTCTAAACCATTGTAAGCAATAAACTTTGCGCGAAATTGCTGAAAATAGTCTGCAAGGAAGAATACGTCTAATTTTAGATAAGTTAACATATAGTCTAACATTGTAATGCAATTTTGCTGTGTCCAAATTAGTTGGGCGGTAGCATATTCATCATCAGATACAGAATCCCATTTTGGAGGTAGTTCATAAGTCGATTCAAGAACCTCTAGTGATAATGCAAAATCATAAGGAAAGATACCCTTTGCCTTAACTATAAGACCATCAAAAGCAGAACAAGTTAGAGGTAGATCATTAAGAGTTTTCACAGCCTTGGCTAAAGAGCAATTTACAAATTGCATACTATCTATAAATCTAACAGCCAATTTCTTAATGTTTACAATCAAAGATATGAATTTCTCAGTTGTTGTAGGAATGATATTTAATTTCCAAGATGGAAATTCATTCAATCCATACTTTAAAATATGATGAAGGTCATACCCTCTCAAATTATGAAAGACGATAGGTAACTGTTTGCTTATTTTCCTATTTATATTACAGTTACGACAGGCAGCACCAAGATACTGACCTGTAAAATGATCATGGTCCTTAACCTTATTTCTAATAAGTTTTTTACAAAGATAGCAAGTTCTACATGCGATGAACTGTTGTTCCTCATTAGAAGTAAGATTATTCATCGGTTTTTAACCATGATTTTCATAATATGGTAGGACAATTGTGACAGCAATTTCCTCTACTTTCTTTAAAAATTCCAATACACATTCCAAGCCTATAAAACTGAAACATTGTGTAGTATTTGTGTAATTATTTATTAATAATAAGCCTGCTGATATCGGCATGTGTATTTGATGATGTTTTACATCTTTAGGCAAAACAGCCTCAAAATCCGCATAAATTGCGAATGGTGGTGTAATCATTTTGGAATAATTTTTAAATATTAAGTTTTATTTTCAGGGAGCGTGTATAGGGTTGTTCCTATTTGATTTTTAGTGCACAAATCAACATGTGCCTTAAAGGTTTTATCATAATAAAAACCGTTTAAACAATGGGGACACCATTTTACGCGAATTCTGGTGTTACATTCACTACTAGAATGATAATTCAACAGTCTATTTAAATTAAAAATGGCGGTATAATGATTATTATCACCGTCTTGTAATAATAAAAGATTAATCGGGTTACCACGGATAACCTTTGTTCGATGAATTAAGACAAGGTGAAGATGATGAGGTACATAATCAATGTCATTCAATTGTTTAGAAGGGGTGTTGTTATATTCAAAGACATTGATCACCAAATTTAAATCGCTATTGTTTCTCTCAAATTTGGGTATGTTACAGAGTCTCATTGGACAATCTGTAATTGGATCGTAATTCAATTCATCCATAAAATTAGTGTAAGAAGAAACACGCTCCCTATTCTTTAAAACTATATCACGCTTTAAAATTGATAAAACACTATATATAAAACACGAATGATCTGTGTTTTGAACATTTACAATAGCCTTTTTACCTACTAGAGATTCCGGTGTAGGGTTAAAACTATGTCCAGCTAATCGACTTACAGGATAATACGCGGTTAAAATAAAATCGATTTCGCGAATCTTAACTACGCGCCACCCACTTCCTAAATATGTGAATTTTTCGATTTTCTCATTTAACCGACTCACCATCAGCAAGAAAACTATCGGAAAAGACACAAGCGCTATTTGAAAAGAAATTATCTTTTATTTCCCCATCTTTTTCAAATTGAATGAGAGTTGTAAACTGGACTTTTACAGATCCCATTTTCTTTATTTCATTCTGTAATTTATTTACAAGTTTATCCGTTAATGCGATTTGAACAATGTTTTGATTTTCTAAATCAAATCGAATATTTTTACGGGAACCCCTTAAGTCAACCTCTATTTTAGGTTCATCGTTTATTTCAATATTTACAGAACCCCCTATTTGATTATATTCAGTTTCGTCATCACTAATGATGATTTCTATTTTTTTAATTTTAGCAGGGATACACGGCACGATTTTATCAGCAGGTTTTTTTGATTTTTTAGTAACAGTTGTATTATTGTTTATGTTTTTAGTGATCTTTGTATTGTTTGTGTTATTATTATTATTACTAACATTTTTCGCATTAATCATTTGAAATAATGCCTTTTTATTAATTTTAAATTGATTTAAATGGCTAGAGTGTTTCTTATAAAACTCTAGATATTCAATGTCTTGGGCTGTATCGCATTTAGGGCAAATAAAAAAGTCGATGCCATAGAATCTATGACCGTAGTAACTTTCCATAGTCGTATGGCATTTCGAGTTATGACCAATTCCAGATTGGCAATAGTTTTTATACAATCGACCTGATAAATATGTAATTATTATCAAATGTTTATTATTATTTAAATCATATATGAATCAAATAATAATATATAAATGATGATAATTATGTAAATATTTTAATAAATTTCAATTCGTATTATAAATCCGTTATTTCTATTATAAATCACATGTTTGAATAACATTTCGTAAAATAATTTATAAAAATTAATATTCTTATTATAATCATATATTCATTTTCATATTATAAATCATATATTTCTATTATAAAAATAAATCACATATTTCTATTATAAAAATAAATCATATATTTCTATTATAAATCACATGTTTGAATAACATACCGTAAAATAATTTATAAAAATTAATATTCTGATTTCAAATCATATATTTCTATTATAAATTAATATTCTGATTACAAATCAAATATTTCTATTCATATTTCAAATCATATATTTCTATTATAAATCACATGTTTGAATAACATACCGTAAATAATTTATAAAAATTAATATTCATATTTCAAATCATATATTTCTATTATAAATTAATAATATTTAAAGTATTATATTATAATACTTTACATATTATTAACTTATACTCATTAAAATACTCTTATAAATTAATAATAAATTAAAAAATAATAATGCTCATTAAAAATATTAAAAATAATAAAAATCCTACATTTTTTATACGAAATCTCATCTCCCACAGAAACGTCAGCATCCATAGAAATCTTGGCATCCATAGAAACGGGGGCATAATTGTTGTCTTCCCCAGAAACGGGGGCATTATCAATAAATGTTTCGTCCAAATCTACTGACGCTGCTGAATGAATATTTTCATTGATATCCTCACAATAATTTCTGAAAAACATTAATAATAATAATTAAATAAATAAATTTACCAATATCGGAATCATCGCTATCTTCTATTAAAATAATTTCCTCATTTGAAACATTTTCTAAAATTATATTAAAATAAATAATAATAAAATTAAAAATTACCAGGAACAAATTCGTTAACACCGTCAATTTGATTTTGAAGTTCGGTTATATTAAACCAATCTAGAAAAATAAAATAATAAAAGAAAATAAATTAAAAAATAATAATTTACCATTTTCTTCGGCCAACAATTGTCGTAAAATTCTTGAATTCTCCATTTTTAAATTTTTGAAATCGCGCGAGTGAATATTTGAAAATTGATAAATTTTTGAATTAATTGTGACAACTTTGGAAATAGTCAATGTTTATAAAGAGAATAATATTTTCAGGATTTAGCCAATAACATTTAAGCAATACAAACATATAGGTGAGAAAATATGAATTGAAGCTAACAAATATTCAGTGAATCGAGAATTGCTTATAATAAATTAGATGGTAAAATTTTTCAATGATGAGATGAAATATCAATTAAATATTGAGAAATACTTGAAATAAAAGGAGTCTGAATTATTTACTGATCAACAAATATACTTAAAAGATGAAAATATTCACTGAAAATGAATTGTACTTTAAGAGTGGATGAATTACTATTATATTCAATTAAAAAATTATTAACAATTGAGTAGATTTCATCGGTTGATTATATTTAAGTAGGGATATATATATATATATTTTGATGGACACTTATCGGCGGAGGAATAGTTATTAAAAACAATAAACGCGCGCGTGTATAAATATTCGGCGAATATACATCAAATACTGAGATATTAAAAAAGAAATCTAAGTTTCTTACAATTTGGATAATGTTTATTTATAACCATAAATTTATAGAGAGATTATTCAAAATATTTTAAGTTTGTCAAAAAGTTTTATTTGAGTATAAAACTAAATCAAATATTCTATTTACTAATCAATAAAAAATTATTTTAACTAAATTTCAAATATAATTTTAAATAATAGAATAATTTAAGAATTTAAAATAATATGTTGTCAATAGTTGCAACAAAAAAAAAGTATTTAAATATAAGTTTATTCGAAATTAATTACATTTAAACAATAATTCTTAGTAGCAATAAATTCCATAACGTTCATTCAAAATATATCATTCAATGTGTTTTGAATTTACTATTGATATAATATTCATGTTATATGAGAAAAGTTTTATATATGCTATTTTAATAATAAAATTTAATAAAAATTCATAAACAAAATAAATCGATAAAAATTTATTCATATCAATCAAATAAATCGTCAATGTCTCGACTGAAACAACTGTAGGAGCTGTCATAGCTTGGGCTGTAGTACTCTGATAGCTGGGTCTGTGCGATACTTGTGCAATGGCATTGATTCCTTAATAATGGCCAAATGCTAGACTGGAATTTCTACCCAACCAATTACTCTTATCGATATATTTGTTGGATTTGTTGAATTTTCGTTGGATTTGTATATATTCGCCGAATATTTATACACGCGCGCGTTTATTGTTTTTAATAACTATTCCTCCGCCCATAGGTGTCCATCAAATATATATATATATATATATATATATATATATATATATATATATATATATCCTTCTTAAATATAATCAACCGATGAAATCTACTCAATTGATAATAATTTTTTAATTGAATATAATAGTAATTCATCCACTCTTAAAGTACAATTCATTTTCAGTGAATATTTTCATCTTTTAAGTATATTTGTTGATCAGTAAATAATTCAGACTCCTTTTATTTCAAGTATTTCTCAATATTTAATTGATATTTCATCTCATCATTGAAAAATTTTACCATCTAATTTATTATAAGCAATTCTCGATTCACTGAATATTTGTTAGCTTCAATTCATATTTTCTCACTTTAATGGTTGCTTTCCTCTTCAACGAATATTTTCTCTTCAATTAATATTTTCCTCTTCAATGTATATTTTCTCCATTCAAAGTATATTACCCTTGTAAGTTTTTAATATATCAATTGGTATTTCATCTATTTAGTAGATATCTTTAGCTATCCCACTTTTTTCAGTAATTTCAACGATTTTAGTCACTTAATGTACTCTCTCACCAATATCACTTCTTCACTGAAAATTTTCTTTATAGAATATAATCTCTACTAATTAAAATTCCATTTGTTGACTTATTTTTGACTTGTCATTTTCAATGAAAATTTAATTAAATAAATTACATCTTTCAATAGATTAGGTTGTACTCAACAAAAATAAAATAATTTTAGGCTATGTAAATCAATTAGAGCTTTTAAGGAAATTTTATGATAATTTAAGTGATATCTAGTTTTACGAGGTGTTTAGTTTAGTAAATTTTAATCATCTTTTGAATTTTATGGTTTTTAATGAAATTATTGAAGAAATTAGGGTAAATCTATAAATTTAGAAACACTTAATTTCCTGATAATTTATTAGGTTTGACTTGATTTTAGGAATATTTTAAATAAAAGTTAAATTTAGGATCAAAATGTTTATGAAACATCTATTTAAGATAATTATTTACCAATTAGAATCAAATTTGACTGATAGATTTTGAATAATAAATGATATTTTAATTATAATTTTATCTTCTATTTAAATAGTTGATTAAATCAGCTAATTTTTAAAAATATTTTAGTGAAACCTAAAATTTTAATTGATTTTTCAGTGTAAAAAAAGGGGTCAATAATTACTTTCATTTTCAATTTTATTGATTTCATGGTTATCAAACACAAAAGTAGTATACTTATGAAAATCATTGATGTCTCTATGGTTGACTGGTAAATTTTATTGAATTTATACTTGATTTACTGATTTTACAATAATTTCATTTATTTGGAAAACAGATTTTATTCGATTTTAGTCATTTTGATGAATTTTTTATTTGATAGAATTTGTTGCCAGAATCAAATTGTGGTGATCGAATTGGGTATCGATAACAATTTTATAATACTTTAAAGAAAATTTATTTTTATTAGTAAAATTCAGATTTTTATGATAATTTTAAAAGAATTTGATTGGTTGAATAAATATAGTAAATATAATCCGAATGATGGATTTTTAATGAGTAGAGTCGGTTAAACATAGATTTCTAAAGAAATTTTACCTTGCAGGTTTTTTAATAAATATGTATATTATTGGTGCAGTGGGGAAAAAGTTATTTCAATGGAAATGAATGGTTAAGAGTAAATTTTATGATATTTTAAGGAAATAATCGATTAAGAACAAGTTTGTTGTCATTTTTAAGGGGTTGAGTTGGTTGAATATCTGTGTTCAAAGGGTAAATATTTTCTAAATTGAGAATATAGATGAGGAATTTATAATATTTTTAGGGGATTTGTTCAGATAGATATCAATATGTGTGTAAATCTTTTGAGAGAGTGGAAATATTGTCATTTAAAGAGAAATGATTTGTTAAGAAGAGAATTTATGATCTTTTAAGGGGAAATAATCGATTAAGAACAGATTTGTTGATATTTTTAAGGGATTGAGTTGGTTAAGTATCGTTATTTAAAAGGTGATTTTTATAAAAATAATGAATATGGTAAAGTAGGGGAAAGTGTTATTTGATGGGAAAAGATTGGTCAAGAGTGTAATTTATTTTAGTGAAAATAGCCGATTAAGAACAGGTTTGTTGTCATTTTTAAGAGGGTGAGTTGATTAAATATTGTTATTTAAAGGGTAAATATTATCTAAATTTGGAGTTTTATCAAAAATAATGAATATGGCTGGAAAAATTGTTATTTGATGGAAAATGATTGATCAAAAGATGAATTTATTTTTTAGGGATTTCAAGAAATTTATTCGGTTGAATATCGATATGAGTCGGTTATTTTTATGAAAAATATTGAATATAGTTTGGAATATTGTCATTTAAAGAGAAATGATTGGTTGAGAGTAAATTTTATCTTTTTTAGGGGGAACCGATAGGTCAAGAGGTGGAATTTATGATATTTTTATGGTGATTTATTCCGTTGGATATCAATGTCAAAAGATGTATACTTAGTGAAATCGATACATTTTCATTGACTTAAGGGTTATCAAAATATAACAATAAGATTTTGGTTAATTTAAATGATATTATTGGAATTTGAATAAAATATACGATACGTGTTCAGTTCTAAGAAATTGATCGATTCATGTATTCAAGTGTTTATTATTATATTTGTAATTTAATTAAAAACTAAAATCGATTAGTATTTAAAAAATTTATGTTACCCATTACTTATGTTGTTATTGACAATTTTCTGAATAATTTAAATATTTACGAATATTTCCAGGAATGAAGAGAAATTGTAAGATTAAAAACTATGAGCTGTTGATAACATACATTAATTTTCATTCAACCAGTACCTAGAACAATTACCTAACAATCTTAAAATTTTAAAAAATCTAACAAATTTTTTCAATTATTTTACAACTAAGTTAATTTAATTAACTGATAAATACTATTTTCTTTACAATTTGCTACTGTGTTGAAACTTTTTTTTTAATTCTTATTTCAAAGTACTAACAAATTTTATTAAAGATATATCAAGACTTGTCAAAAATTATAAAACTTTGGTAATTTTAATAAGTATTACTCAATAACTACTATTTTCTTACCAACTTGCTGAAAGTCTTATTTTTAAATTTCTTCAAAGTAATAACATTATTTACAAATTAATCCGTTTTATTTCAAATTTAACAACTTTCTCACAACTTTAATCAAATTCTAATCTCATGATAATCATAAATTACATGTATTTTCTTAAAAATTGTCCATATTTTTTCTTATATTGGTAAAACAAACACACATATTTCAATCAAAAACGCGTGTGTATCATAAATTATATACATTTTTCTTAACCATCTCAAACTTTACACAAATATTGAACTATTTTTATGATTTAACACATACATATATTTAGCCATAAAATAAATATTTCATAAATTCTTGAAAAATAACACATATTTTCATTAAAGTTTTTCCATAAACACTGTAACATATCGATGGTTTAACACACACATTTGAGCCATAATTAGTTTTGCTATTTATTTGCACATATTTTCTTAAAAATATAGAATTTTTCTTTAACTTTTTACAAACATTTACAATTGTTCTATCCCT
Source organism: Schmidtea mediterranea (assembly GCA_022537955.1). Classification (NCBI taxonomy): domain Eukaryota; kingdom Metazoa; phylum Platyhelminthes; order Tricladida; family Dugesiidae; genus Schmidtea; species Schmidtea mediterranea. Next base: position 29,564,139 of record CM039681.1, read on the forward strand.
GTCTACTATGAAACACAATTGAACAAACTTTTTCTATTCAATATTAACTGTATATACTTTGTTGAAAATTTATATAAAATAATAATAATAAAAACTTGTAATATTAATAATAATAATAAAAATAACAATAGTAATAATAATAATAAAATAAAAATTAAAAAACATTAAAACTACTTATAAGATAATAATATTAATATTAATAGAATAAAAATTAAAGAACATTGAAACACTACTTATAAAAAATAAGTAGTATATTAAAATAAAAGATGTTTAAAATACTATGACCTTGACCTTCTTTTAAATGACCTTGAAATAATATTATGACTCATCCAATAACCTTGAAAATAATAATAATAAAATTAAAAAATATTAAAACATTACTTATAAAAATAAGTAGTAAATTTATATTAAAAATGTTTAAAAATACTATGACCTTGTGAAATTTTAAATGACCTTGAAAAAAAATTAAGACTCATCCAATGACCTTGACAATAATAATAAAAACAATAATAATAATAAAAAATAAAAATAATAAAATAAGTAATCATATTAATTAATCATATTATTAATCATATTAATAAAAATAATAATATTAATAATAACAATTATAATAATAAAAATAAATATAATTAAACAATATTAATAAGTAATCATACTAATTAATATTAATAATCATATTAATAATAATAAAATTATTTCTTTATAACACAAGTTTTATGTAGTTTTGTTTTTATTATACATTAATAATTATTATAATATTATTAAAAAAATAATAATAATAATAATAATAATATTGATAGAATAAAAATTAAAGAACATTAAAACACTACTTATAAAAAATAAGTAGTATATTAAAATAAAGATGTTTAAAATACTATGAACTTGACCTACTTTTAAATGACCTTGAAATAATATTATGACTCATCCAATAACCTTGAAAATAATAATACTAAAATTAAAAAATATTAAACATTACTTATAAAAATAAGTAGTAAATTTATATTAAAAATGTTTAAAAATACTATGACCTTGTGAAATTTTAAATGACCTTATCATACTTTAAAATGACCTTGAAAAAAAAAAGTTAAGACTTATCCAATGACCTTGACAATAATAAAAATAAAAACAATAATAATAATTATAATAATAATAAATAATAAAATAAGTAATAATATTAATTAATCATATTATTAATCATATTAATAAAAATAATAATATTAATAATAACAATTATAATAATAATAAAAATAAATAAAATTAAACAATATTAATAAGTAATCATACTAATTAATATTAATAATCATATTAATAATAATAAAATTATTTCCTTATAATAAAAGTTTTATGTAGTTGTTTTGTTTTTATTATACATTAATAATAATAATATTATTAAAAAAATAATAATAATAATTATGATAAAAATAATAATAATATTAATAATAATAAAAATATTATTAATAATAATAAAATAAATTTACAAAATATATACTACTTATAAAAATAAGTAGTAAAATAAAATTTAAAAATGTTTAAAAATAATTTGACCTTGAGAAATTTTGAATGACCTTGAACTACTTTGGAGTGACCTTGACCTACTTTTCAATGACCTTGGCAATAATAATAAAAAATAATATTAATAATAATAAAAATATTAATAATAATAATAAAATAAATTTACAACATATATACTACTTATAAAAATAAGTAGTAAATTAAAATTTAAAAACGTTTAAAAATAATATGACCTTGAGAAATTTTGAATGAGCTTGAAAAATGTTGGTGAGTTATCCAATGACCTTGACAATAATAATAATAATGACAATATTATTAATAATAATAACATTAATAATAATAAAAATATTAATAATAATAATATAAATTTACAAAATATATACTACTTATAAAAATAAGTTATCAATTAAAATCTAAAATTTTATAAAAATAATATGACCTTGAGAAATTTTGAATGACCTTGACCTACTTTTCAATGAACTTGAAAAATTATGATGAGTCATCCAATAACCTTGACAATAATATTAATAATAAAAATATTAATAATAATAAAAATATTAATAATAATAAAATAAGTTTACAAAATATATACTACTTATAAAAATAAGTAGTAAATTAAAATTTAAAAATGTTTAAAAATAATATGACCTTGAGAAATTTTGAATGACCTTGACCTACTTTTTAATGACCTTGAAAAATTATGATGAGTCATCCAATAACCTTGACAATAATAATAAAAATAATAATAATATTAATAATAATAAAAATATTAATAATAATAAAAATATTAATAATAATAAAATAAATTTACAAAATATATACTACTTATAAAAATAAGTAGTAAATTAAAATTTAAAAATGTTTAAAAATAATATGACCTTGAGAAATTTTGAATGACCTTGACCTACTTTTTAATGACCTTGAAAAATTATGATGAGTCATCCAATAACCTTGACAATAATAATAAAAATAATAATAATAAAAATATTAATAATAATAAAAATATTAATAATAATAAAATAAATTTACAAAATATATACTACTTATAAAAATAAGTAGTAAATTAAAATTTAAAAATGTTTAAAAATAATGACCTTGAGAAATTTTGAATAACCTTGACCTACTTATGAGTGACCTTGAAAAATTATGATGAGTCATCCAATAACCTTGACAATAATAATAAAAATAATAAAAATTTTAATAATAATAAAAATAATAATAAAATAAATTTACAAAATATATACTACTTATAAAAATAAGTAGTAAATTAAAATTAAAAAAAGTTTAAAAAATAATATGACGTTGAGAAATTTTGAATGACCTTGACCTTCTTTTGAATGACCTTTAAAATTTTTTTGATGAGTCATGGTCTTTGTTTGAATGACCTTGAAAAAATATGATGAGTCACCCAATGACCTTGAAAGAGCCATCGTCTTTGTTTAAATGACCTTGAAAAAATATGACGAGTCATCCAATGACATTGAATGAGTCATTGTCTTTGTTCTAAAAAAATTTGTATTTTAAAACTTTGAAAAAAAATTTTGCCGGGGGTGGGTATGTGAGTTAGAGGACCGGTATCCCACTACTAACTCGATATCTCGTCCCAAGACATTTCTAAGTCTTCTTGTTCCGTTGAAAGCTTACCTTTACATTTTACGAGTGTGAATCGGATCTCGTCCGAATTTTAATTGTGCAAGTTCTTCGAATATTTTGTTGTAAATTGAACAAAATATTAGATCTGAGTTAGATAATATTTTATTTTTGCAGTATGATGAAAGTATATTAAATGTATTAATATATAGATTATAGTTTTAAAAATATAATCAATATATTATATGAAAGAAAGATTATTCATAGATGTATAATTAAATAATGAAAAATTTGAAATATTTTATTTTTATATTTGTAATAATAAAAAAACAAAACATTTAAAATTCATACACATTATTCATATTCATTAACTTTATAATAATGATTTACTTAATTTACAAAGTAATGTGTGAATTATACTTGAATACCTGTAATTAATACAAATACAATTTGAATCTCCACGTCTATTCACTGATATCACAAATATTACATTAAATTTGATCAAATGGAATATATGGTGGCATATTTGGATTTTCTTGACAAGATCTTTTATGCTGATTCAAATTATTTCCTTAATTCTTTTTAAATATGTTTCTGGTGAATAATTTTTCATTTGATTCTTCAAATTTGAATCTTCGAATAGATCTTCAATAGTATACCTAAAAAAATTAAGTTTCTCTGAGATTTTCAAATTATTTTGAAAAATAAATTTAATGAATAAAACGTTTATATTTAGAAATTAAACATAAGTCACTATTCAAATATAATTTTTTAGTTTAATATAATTTTAATATAATATAAAATAAAAACAAAGTTTAGAAGATAAGATATTATTAAAATAATCATAAATTTCTTTCAGATGTTTCTAAGATTACCATTACTACATTTAATATTACGTTCAAAGTCAAAAAAAGTTATACATGATTAAACATCATAGCGCTTGATCGAATATCGCCAGAGTTCAATGGACATAAGCCCCTCCCCTCCCAGGGGGTCTGGCCAAGAGGGATAACATCTACTTACTTATGATACCGTTTGCATTTGAATAAAAACGTGATATTTATTAGGTTTTTTAATAAGAAAATTTCTGAAAATATATCAAATAATGATAATAATGATTTATTTAATCACATTATTTTCAATAACCGATCTAGTTGTGAAAAAAACATGAATATTGATAGTAATTATTACCAAATAATATTTTTCTCAATGAAAATCCTATTAGTGAAAATGATAAAATTAACAAAGTAAAAATGCTATTGATAATTTTCCAAATCGAAACGTTCGAATTTAGTACTAACATGAATTCCAATATCAAATTTGATGACCTAGCTAACCTATTCCAGTTAAATCATCTATCCTTTCGTCAATTTTATCCGCAACAGTGAGTTGAAAATAGTTCATTCACAAATATGTATTACAGCAAATCAAGTAATGAGAAGTTTACCTAAAAAAGTTCTCTTTTATTCAATAAAATCCAATAATGTTTTCAGTATTTGTAAATTCTGTTTTTCTAAATCCTCGTTACGGTATAAAGGATGTTCTGATTGGATAAATATTCGTAATTACTTAAGTTACCGCGAAAACATTTATGAACATAAAAAGGCATTCAATGATTTAAATTTGGAAAATATATAGATCAATAGTTACAGTCTATCATTCCTAAAGAAAAAGATAACAGTATAATAAACTGTTGCCAGAATAACGGGAACTTTTTAGGACCTATGTTCATTTTCCATAAATCACGAAGAAAAGATTTGAAAAACAGAAATAATTTAAACTCCAAAATGTTTATTAATCGATAATTAAAAATTCCAATTTTCTAAAAAAAAACTCTAGAATATATCAAAATTCAAAATTTTCTTTTTAAACTTACAAACAAAATTAAATCATGTAGAATTAAAAGTTCCAAAATATACCATCACGGGTGGTGCGTAATTTCTAAAACTATAACCTCTTACTGTAGGTGAAATTTTATCATCGTCACCTGCTGTTAGGGATACTATTTTAAGCTGTGTAAGAAATCTAAATATTTTACCATGGTATCAGTCATAAAGAATTATAAAATTTACAATGGCACGTAAATATCGATGAATGTAATATAGAAGAAATTTTTAACACATCAGAATTAGATAAAGCAACATGAATTTTTGAAGTAATTAATATCAAATTAATAATTCAATCAATAAAATTGAAAAATTTAATTGTTTCAAAACAATACAAATTTTAATGAAAAGATTCAATTGATAACACTTAAATTTAATATACAACTAAATGCTTTGAATAAAATGTCTTGAGAGAGTAAACTAAAATCTGATTATGATCTTTCTAAAATAATACTTCAAAATTTTAGTGTACTGATTTTTGTCTATGCAACAGCGCTTTATATGTTTTGTTTTATTTTGATTTAGTAAAAAAAACATTCAAAATTTTTATCATTAATATTGTTTTATCGTTTTTAATTCAAATCCAATTTTCGTTGTTTTTCGTCATTTGACTTTATGATTTTAAATTATAAATTAGAACGATAACAAAAATATGAAATTCTAAAATATATTCCAAATATAAATATTCACAAATTTCTAGAATGTTAAAGCAATAAATTCAAAATTTTCAAATATAATTCAAAATACAAAATTTCGAATTTAAACCGAAGAATCACAAATTAATTTTTTCTCTTGATTCGTAAATTTCTTTGGTAGTTGGTTTTTCAGTTGGATTGTCCGGCAATTTATTGATGTCGTTATATTGTCTTTTCGAAGTTTTGATTTTCCTTCCGTATTCGTCGTTTCTTTTAGTAGTTCTCGTTTTTTGTTATCAATTTGATGATATAATCTTGATTTTTTGTGCTACGTGGTACGCGCATTAAGTCCCTGAAAGGTAAATCACAGAAACTTCATATTTCGCACAACAAATAAGCAATACCCTCATTTCTCAATGTAACCCCCACACGTCGTCCAGCGCTTCAGCAGTTCCAAAAATGCCTTTTTAAAGAAATTTTTGTCACATTATGAGAGGAATTTTACGACACTCTCAGGGGTTTCAAAGATCTTGCCTCACATCGTCTTCTTCATATGTCTGGACATCCAAAAATCCGACGGCGCCAGGTCTTGACAGTATGGCGGGTGAGGCACGATCGAGAAACCGGCATCGTCGATGGGCTGCTTGGAAACAGCACTTTTGTAGACTGGTGCATTGTACTGCAACAGCCACAGTGGAGAGCCTCCGGGTTTCAGCAATCAAGTCGGCATAGTACGCACTGTTGATTGTCACACCTTTCTCAGCGAAGTTGACTTTGATCGTTAACATGAGATAACACCGATGGGACGTTCCAGCACGCATTTTTCGAGGTGCTCTTTCATCAGGGAATCGCCATTCTGAGGATTTCCTCTTGTTTTCTGGGAGGTAGACTGAGGGGTGTCTCATCCACAGTAACGATGTTATCCAAGAAGCGAGAGCCATGTTGATCGTTCAGAGACAGGCATTGCTGACAAAACTCCAGACGAGCCTGGCACATCTCACCGGACAGAAATAGAGGGACAAAACGTGATGCCAGCTTCCGGATGCCGAGGTCTTTCAATATTTCTCGTACTTTTCCATCACTGATATTCAGTCTACGTTGCAGCTCCTTCAGGGTGATCCGCCGCTCATCCTTAACGATGATCTCGCAACGTTTTGCGATATTTTCATGGTCAATTTCCACGTGTAGTCCAGGTCTTTCGCCGTTGAAAACACTTTGTCGTCCCCCACGATACTGAGCAATCCATGGTAGACTGTCGTTTTGGAAGGCGTAGTTGTTCCTTAAGTTGCTAAGAGTTGACTGAAAATTTTGGAGCTCTCAGTTTGGCGTAGCACCAAAAACTTTATGACGCTGCGGTACTCGACTGGATTCATAGCAATTTTGACGAAATTTTGAATATGCGTGAGCTGAAACAATACAAACAATGAAATATTAAAACAAATGTTATATTATTAACCTATATATATACATAATCTATTAAATATAAAATTTCATTAACTTCTACTCATTATTTCTTGTTTAGTCCGGGGACTTAATGCGCGTACCACGTATTTCTTCGAAGTAATTATCTAACGGAAGCCTTTAGACCTAGGCGAGAAGTCAAAGTTTTACACGTTGGCTAATTTGAATCTATATATCTACAAAATGTTTAAATTATGTAATGTCAAACATGAAATGTTTCTCCTATTCTACATTGGCTACTTGCCAATGGAGACAATGACTAGAATTTCTAAGAAAATCTAAGACTGTTCAAACTATAATATTTTTATTAATGTTAATTCCCATTTACTTGCATATTACTTAAATACGATAAACGTTAATACAATTCAATTTCGAAACAAAGCTTGAGTCCAAACAAAGAAACTAGACAATGTGCGTAAGTTCGACTGGTGACTGCTACACAGAAAAATACGAAAGAATAAAATACAAACTACACAGAAAGAAAACAAAACAGCACAAACCAAACTTAAATAAAAGATAAGAAATATTGTAGACATGAAAATATCCATTAAAATGGCAGGACACATGATAAACATCAATACATATTTTGAATGTATCTTCAACGCGCCCAAAGTTTTTGTTTTCTAGCCTTTATCTGTACAAAAATTAACAAACAATAGTTTTTTTATTTAGAATAACATTACTACTTCTCAAATCAATTGCCAGTTTACATGTAGGCTCTCAAATATAACATGTTAAGACAATTGTGAAAATCCTTCTAAAAGATTCTCTGACTAATTGTTACTCGATGTTCCTACAATTTTTCTTTAATGTTCTTATTTGTAGAGAACAGGAACGCTCTTCTCTTTCTTTATAATTCACAATCCATTATTAGCAAATTTTGCTGAAGTCATTTATCTCGATTGTCATATTCTAAAAAATTTCCTGGCTGTTTGTACCAAGAACACAAATTCGAATGGTACTACAATACTCCACAACTTCTACTTGCATTGACATAATTGTGTGTTACACCTAAAATAAGAGGTAAAAATCAATAATATATTATCCACCAAATAGTCATTAAATTATCTATAAAATTATTACAAAAAGTTTTAAAGTCCATTCTTGGCTAGGTTGAAGACCTTTTGACACATCACGTTTAAAATCAACAACTGTCACTTAATTTTTGTTTAGTTTTAGAATAAAATAAATCAATGAATTATTGTTAATTCTTCTCCTATAATGCAACACCAATATAGTTTTTCACTTAATAAAACTGTTATAATTAAAAAAATCTCTGCTTTAACATTTTAAAGCTGCTTTTAACAGGCTGTTCATTGAATGGCTTTTAGTTTAACAAATAACAAATCATTCATCTGATTAAGGTTTCCACAAATTGTTCCATAATTGTATCCCCTCAAATCTTTCTACGCTTCAAAATAAAATATATACAGATGCGTTTTGTTAGTGTACTATAATATAAAAATTATAAAAATCATTTCTTTGTTAACGCAAGGTTTATTATTTTACATCGGTTTCTGTACGTAGGAATGTTTCTGTATCTGAAATAAATAATAGTGTTATTAGAAAACTATTAATTACTTTTTCGAAAAAGCTGTCACCAAAGGCAAATACTACCGTTGTTGATAGTCTGTTACAATAATAACCAATTATTAAAATACCAAATAATTAATTATAGTAGTGTTTTTCTCAATAGGCCTGCATATGGCAAAATCCATGCTAACCTTGTTCTTCTTGGCCACAGACAAATTTTGTGAATAGTTTATCGTCAAGGTAGGTTTATCATTGTTTGACCATTTTGTGATAAAGAGCACATATCGGACTTGTTCCCACCTGGACTTGTCACTTGTCCAAGTACGTGTGGTTTACTTGTCTTGAGCCAATTGAAGTATCGATTTCAATCTCGGTGATACCATTAATTTCTGCATTGGTTTTAATGTTACAAGACATTGCTGTTGTATCTAATAATTGTTCAATGCTTTATCTAATAATATTTTATACAAGCACTGATCAAATCGTTGATTACAGTCTAATAAAGCCACATTTTATCTTGCAATGTCATTTAAAATATCCATTCCATCAGATACTATATTGTTTGTTCCAACTAGCACAAAGCTCTGCACATGTCTCTACTGTACTGGTAATCTATGAGGTTCACGGAGAATTATACATTGTCGCCGATACAGAAGCACAATCACGAAATGTTGTGTACAGCTAAGTGTTGAAATAATCATACTGCGAATAAGTAATTTCTAAAAAACTTGTTAATTTTTAATAGTTTTTCAGCAAAATATAATTTTTAAAATTTGTTACATTATGTTAGTTTCGCAACAGAATTAGTCGATTCCAAAAGATTTTTTTCAATAATAATTTGTAATACCATACCAGTACTAAAGTAATAATTAACAAATATGACTAAATACCTTTATCACAATTGATTCTCGATTAGTTCTTTGTAAATTTTTTCGTAAAAGTCGAACTTACGCTTTTCATTGCTTAGATATTATCAATGTTTTAATTCCACGTATTTATATCTTCGGTAATATACACAATTTTGATTTTTTTAATCTGTTACACTCGGATACCTACTTTTATTTTTTACCTTGTATAAAATTGTATTAACTTTTTATTAATAATTATAAAATAGTATGATTATTCTATTTTAAATACTAGTTAGTTAATAATTGATGTATGCTATAATAGAAATATCTAATTTCTATTTTTTAACAATCTATTTATTTGCTATTTATTAGCTATTTAAACTGTTTCATATTATAACTAACCCTAACATTCGCTTGATACCTAAGTTTAGTTCCCACAGTGTACTCATCTTCATTTTCTTTAGCTTCCCTTCAAACTAATTGTTTTTTGTCCTATTCGTAATTAATAATATCTAAATATCAATTTTATTGTCTTGTTATTTGAGCTAGTAGTGACTGAGATTGTTCGTTTGCTTATCTGGTTTTGCAGAGAATACCGAATCTGCTAAAAATCAGACTAGCTAAATACTAACCAGGTGACAGACTGCAGAAAATTCCACGTCTGCCAGTCCACGCGGTTAAATGGGGCAAGTGAGACACGGCACAAATGTATCGCGACTCAAACGCACAAAACTCTGAGACACAACATGTATGTTTCATGGGAGCTAATATGTTAAAGTTTTGCTAAGGTGCATAATGTAAATTGTAAAAATTACAAAGTTTAAACAGTGCTAAACAATTTAAATTAAGGTTATATTTTCATTGGACTAATTTCTAAAGTTTGACTTTAATATCTAAAAATGCTTTTGCATCGATATTGCGATTATCCGTAATATATTGCAACATAATATCAAAATCATTACGACATTCATAAGACAGAAACTTCCTTATGAAACGCTGGAAGTAAACACGCGATATTCTTATAATTAAATATAACTAATATACGTAGAGAAAATATTTCCCTTTTCAGTATACAAAATTTACAATTACTGAAAAAAAGTATCATACGGTTATCTGTGTTTAATTTATTACAGAAATTTTGTTAAAAAATTCTAAACAGAGAAAAAATTACAACTATCCTTCTCAATTTAGAGATACAGAAATCATGGATATGACAAGATGATATGAATGTCACTATGAATGCAGTATTAAATAACTGCTTAAAAGTAACAATTAGTAATCATAAAATTTGAATGCGATATCGTTTTATTTGATAAAGTATTTAAACAAAACAAAATGTAACATTTTCGTAAGGTTGTAAGATTTTCTTTCAAAAAAGATTATTTATTTAATTTTATAACGAAGTTTAAGTGAATTTGCAATTAATTTTATCAATGCAAAACTCAAGTCGAATGAATTTATTTTATATTGTAAAAATTGAAAGGGTAATTTTTTTTGAAAAACCGATTGTTATACAAAACTTTTGATGTAAACTATCCTGACATTCTGTGCAAATTTCATAATTTTTAAGATAAACAGTATTTTTGATATTCACTTAGTTCGTTATTACCATATCATAGCTTTAGGATATTGTTATTTAAGTTTTCTGTACACTTATAATCACCATAAGAATGAGATTTTTACTCGTATATTACGATAAATTTAATTCTACGTTAATATTGATATTAACCAAAAAAATTGAAATAATTTTTTTCAAATGATTAAATCAAAACTTTTGTTGATCACATTAAAATTACACATACAAAATTTCAATCAAAAATGATAAATTACAATTTTCAAAAACTTCGTGTATTCTTTCATTGAAAAATGGTATTTAAATTACCCAGAGGAACGGCATTTATTTCATCAATCCCACCTAGTTGCTTATTCTTGTACATAATTATTGATTTAAGAATACTATTGTTGAAAATGAAATTATATGATAGTTATTCATAAAAAAGGTTTGCCACGGGTAAGTAAATTAGGGAGGCACGTGACGAAGTCGTGCCCTGTATTAGTTTTGTTGTCAAGTGACACTTCAAAGCAAATTCAAAAAAATGATTTCTTACATTTGGTGTTAGGCGTCGTAACAAATGACTTCACGCTATTTTAACCCTTTTGTCACATCTCGTCCCAAAAAGTTAGCCCCTTCAAATATCACATCACAAATCTTTGACTTCCTAAAAAGTCTTATTATTTTATTTAAAGTTACTCGTTATTATGTGACGTCACATTTATTAAACATCTCCCTTTCGACTTTACAGATAGTTTAAGGTCAATCTCTCCTACGGTATTTATCTTTAATATATTTAGTTTGTCCTATTAAAATTCTTAAATAAATAACATAAAAATTAAAAAGTAAAATCTTTTTAACATATATATTATATAAAAATCAAATACCAAATATTTATACAGTAAAATACAGAATGAAAAAGCATTTTCTAACTAAACTTTAAATGTCTGATTAATATTAAAGCAAGTGGTTGAAAATCACAGAATTTAATTAATATTTCGCCTTTAATTTTTTGTAGCAGGGTATTAAAAAGTTGAATTTAAATTAATGGAATTTTAATTATAAGTAATTTTTTATAATTATACAATTGACATCATATAATTAAATTTTATTTTATTTACTATTATCTACACGAAAATATTCATAATATATTCGATATTTTTCATTTTCTATTTCTTTTCTCACATGATAAATTTTAGACCATTTTTTAAAATTATTTATAATAGCTAAAAATATCAATTTATAGTCTGAAATGAAGATAAAAATAATTGAAAACTGAAACTTTATCCCGAAATTAATAATTACTCACAAGATTATTTAAAAAGTTTCAATTATATCAAAATTAGCTATGTACAAATAATGTAATTTTTTTCAAATTTTAATAAAATTTTGACTTTTTTTTAACGTGATTTCAAATCTTAAATAATGTCGATTTAAACGACGTTGATTACATTAATTATACCAATGGAGTTGATTGTCTTGAATCTAAGACCATGTTATATGAAAATTTGTTAGTATTTCACGGAACATTCCTATTCTTTTTTGGATCGTAGGAAACAAGAGTTTCTTAAAAGCAAACAAACTGGATCCAACAGGTCTCCTTTTCGTTTGGACCAGTTCTGGTGATATTTGCGTTTTATTTTTTTAACGTACTGACGAAAGACATTCTTATCTCGCAAACAGAGCATTAAATCTATGCTACTGAACCAGTTATCGGCTGTAACATTCCTACATGTGTTATACAGAGGCTCTAATAAACGTTTGACAACATCTGCAGGCTTGTTGCTCACTTGAAATGGGCGCTCTGATTATTTTCCAGAGTGAAAACAGAAAAGCTTCGAATCTACAGTGCTTCTTCCGTTTCAGAATCATTTTCTCTTCAAGTCCATCTTCAGATTCATCCCCGAACTCTTCATTAAGTAATTCGTCTTCAGAATCTTCCATTAACATTTTACTTAGCTCTTCTACATCTTTCTCATCAAATCAATAAGTTCTACGATCAGTCATTCTAAAATATTACCGTGACCAAGGATGGTCGCAAAGTATCTCCAGAAACATACTAAAAAAGTACTTTGTAAACGAACAATAAATTCAGTGGATACTTTATGTTAAATCTAATAAGTGTAATAAACAAATGTAATCAATAAAACCTTTAAACAAATGTTTTGTAATACTTACGTAAATAGTCACAATATACTACTACATACAAATTAGCTGTATCAGGCAACGAAACTCCTCATAGCAAAGTTTGATCACTACTAAACCAAAAATCACCCTTGCGTTACAAGGCTAGACGGAGTGCCATCCCCTTCACTGTTACCGTAAATTAATGGCGACTAAATAAATATCGTATGTATCTCTCAGATCGAATGTGATTAATGAAGGGTTTTAATCTACCTTCATCTTTTTAAATTAAACCTAATTTACAGGTTAATTACTAAAGATTTATATCTTAATTTACATTAAGTTTAATTAATTTAAAGTTAAAACTACAAAGAAATAATATTATCATCAACATTTGAATTTATCTTCAAAGATCTAAAATTTAATAATTAAAAATGGATATTAAATTTAAAATGATTACTATTAATTTAACAAAAGTTAATAATTTAAACAAACTAAATAATGATAATTTTAATTTAATGTTAGTTTTAATATTAGTAAATTTATGATGATTTTTTATGATTATTTTAATTTTAAGCTAAATCAATTTATAAGTTTCGACCTAATTTATACTAAGTTTAATTAATTAAAAACTTTAATTTACAGTTAAAATTACAAAGAAATAGTATTACTATAATTTTTCTTCATAATTATATTCATCATTTAAATATGTCTACATTATCATTATCGTCGTTATCAATTCAAATTTGTCTTCAAAGATCAAAAATTACCTAAAATTTATTATAAATTGATATTAAATTTTAAATAATTACTGTTAATTTAAAAATGTAAATATAAACAAAAACTAATTAATTTAATGTTAGTTTTATGATAACTTTAGGTTTAATTTTATGGTAAGTATAATTTAAACTAAGCTAATTTGTATATTAAGTTTTGGTTAAATGTTTTGACTTAAATGTATTTTATAAGTTAAGTTTGACTAATGCTGTATTTAGATAATTTTAATACAATATTTATTAAAAAATAATTCATAGTCATATAATTTAACAAACAAATTTGAATTATATAACATTCGCTCAAGCTGTTCCGATAAACATTTTTACAGGAGACTCGGCTGTGCTTAACAAATTTTTGTGTCATCACAAATAATAATAAATATTATATTATCAGTAAAACCAAAATATTATGTAATAATAATAAATTTTTATAATTTATTAAAACCATTTTTTGATTAATGCATAATTTTTAGCATTGTCTAAAATTTTAATATATCAAATAATTAATTTAAATTTCAACCTTAGCATTCTATAAATATAAAATACAAAGTAAATTGATAAATAAATCATAAATAAATAAGACATCCAATTTAAACGAATCTCACTGTTTATTAATTACCAACAAAAAATACCATTAAATATGGAAGGTTATGAAAAACTTCCATTAAAGGGAGATGAATCAAAATAATATTGCATTTAATTGCAATATCAAATTATCAATACAAACATTTTTTAAGGTAAGCAAGAAAATTAAAATTATATTAATATCAATTATCATAGAATTCGAATACAAAAGTTTGAAACGATCGGAGTATGATCGGTATTTAAATTCCAACGACGGACTTCTTATTATCCTAACAAGACACAAATACAAGTGTAACTTTCACATATTCATATGACTCAAAATTTCTCTGGTACATTTATGAAAAGCCATTTAATCATTTATTCAAATATATGTTTATAATGTTAGTTAAATTATTAAAAAATATATCATTTATTCAAATAAACTTTACTTAAATTAATTGTTTGCGTACATATTTAAATTTATTTATTTAAAAAATTGTTACTAAACTTTACGAAAAAGATTTATTAATTTTTTAAATTATTACAATAAATAATTAATATAAAAATACTTACACCGGTTTTATAATCACAATTGATGAATGGGCGTAAAATGGTTCATATTCATCATTTAGTCTCATAATTTCGTCCAAAGGTTACTCCATCATAATACTTTTCTGCATACCATTTTTATCTACATTTTTTTCAGTACTTAATCTTGCAATTAAATTGTTAGCATTTAAATTACCTAAGAGTAATATTTAAAATATTATTAATTAAAATTTATCAATTCTTCGAGCATATCCTCAAGCTTTTAAAATACTTCTTCTAACTGAATTCACTTTTAAAAGTTGGGTTGTTGAAAATAATGATTAAATTTTGTACTTTTATCTCCACTTCATCTGAATAATTTGCTTGGAAAATTTGATAGTTTTTGAATAAATTAATGGTTACCGAATCGTCTTCTTAAAACATACAGATTGGAAGAAAATTGCTTAAAAAGCTAGTAATTCTTTTACCAATAATAATTTGAGGATATTATTATTGTTGGACGCACAGGATTTATCAAATTCAAAATTTTACTCGTTATACTAATGTGACTTTCACCATTAATGACTAGGGAGAATCACCTGATGCGCCGCACGATTTTAGTAACCATTATGTACCCGTGACCGCAATCACGTTGGTGCTGTACACAATGGCCGAACGCCATTCGAGCAGGTGAGCGCCATTACTAGCACTACTCCTCGAAGGACCTTCGTCTTTCCCGAGTTGTCAGCTGCCGTTAGGAGGACTTACGCTCTCATATATTGGTTTTCATTATGTTTCAATCCCGGAGAGAAATTCATGGGTGCCATCTAGATTCCCACATCGATTTACCGAGCGTTGCACTTTTCATTCACACCACCCCTCTCATGGACCAATTTATTTGATTTAGTTTTAATATGAAAGCTAAACCAAAAAAAAACATTGTATTACGGAAATAGTAATGAACGAGATAAAAGGAAGTCATTCACAATTGTTAGTAACAAGACATAGAATAAAAATCCACACGAATCTTTTCATTTCACCAGGATCAGTCTCGTCTTCTTGTTAGTCTTCCTCGTCGATGTCCGTTGGAAGGTACTTCCTCTTCGCCGGCCTATAAGGCGGGGGACTTGCCTGGCGGCAGATGTCCTCTCTCCGAGTCGAGGGGCCCGCTATTTCTTGCGAAGGGATATTGTGAGGCATCTCGCCCGTGAGGATAGCTACGTCCTCGGTTCCGAGCCCTAGTCTGTCGAGGATTTGAGAAACTGGGAAGGGATTTGGATCCTCATCCACCAGATTGATGTGGATGGACGGAGCAGGTGATCTGAAAACGACGTTCGGAGCGTAGCATATGTCCGGGTCGAGTTCCGGAGGTTCAAATTCCTCATAGGGGGGAGGTAGATCCCAGATTTGACATGGGTTGGAGGTGTTTTCAGCTCCTCTGGAGAACTCTTCCTCTCGACGTCGTCGATCACGGCGTCGCCGATTTCGATTCGGTCGCCTACGAGTGGCAGTTGGTCTCGGGACCTCTCCGACCTGGGTTGGCTGTTGAGAAGGTACGGGCACTTCTGTAGGAGCTCGGGTTTCTGGAGCCAGCGAATTTGAGACAGGAAGTGACGGGAGAACGTCAGTAACAGGGAGATGGTGAGCCGTAATTATCCCCAGTTGACTGGCCCTGACGCTCCCCGGGACGCGAGCCTGGAGTTCCACGTCCGTAAACGCACGTCGTAATGCGGTCGACTGCTCCTTGATAAGTAGCCGCTGAGCGCGGGATTCCGAAATCAGCTCGTCTGGCGCTCGAGTGAGCCGTTCTATCTTTCGCCTTAGTACTTTGATGGTATCGGGCGGGGCCCAAGTACCTTTTACCCGTTCGTATTTTGCCTTGAGCTCACTGTGTTCCTGTTTGAGCTCCTCGTATTGATGGCGAATAGCTATGATGGAAGGGGGAAGACGGGGAATCCTTGGTAGATCATTGGACTTGTTCTGATTATTCGTGTTCATCCTGGAGAAAAAGAAAATGAAAATTCAAAAATGAGATTCTCTGAGAGGTGCGGTGATTACAATTAGTACCAACATATCGGGGGGGGGGAATTCTCGAAGGAGATTTTACACTTTTGTTCTTATCATGGTTAAGTACACGCGTATGGCCAGACTTACTAGAACTATTGGTTCCGAGTTGGCTTATATCGGGTAACGGTCGACACAGTTAATGAAGTTTATGTCGGGGAGATATTAATCGCCGTGGTAATTTTGCTCAGAAATTTTGGTTCCTTTGGCGTATTGGTTGTTATCGACCTTATTTCATTCATACCCTTGGTGCAATCTACAGGTATGGCGTTCTCTGACCGGGTCGTGCATTATTAATGTCAAAAAATTCTACTTTCC
Organism: Schmidtea mediterranea; assembly: GCA_022537955.1. NCBI lineage: Eukaryota > Metazoa > Platyhelminthes > Tricladida > Dugesiidae > Schmidtea > Schmidtea mediterranea. Next base: position 29,581,530 of record CM039681.1, read on the forward strand.
GATTCGTAGCCAATCGCACATATGTTGAGGAATTAGTATTAATTTATATACCTCCCCTATTATTACCCGAAATTAGAAATGTTTATATTTATATTACTAACCTGATTAGTTAAATATTCGTCGCCTGGGGAACAAAACAAAACAAAAGAAGGCTTTGAATAAAATTCATTCGTAGATATTTTAGGGGATGGGTATTCTATGGAAAAGGTGTAGTTAGCTTTCAGCGTCCACAATTAGATTTTAGGGAAAATGTCCTATTTACTCAGAAGGAATTAAGATAGTTAAATTTTTTATATTTAATTAAATGAGACCAAATTTATTATTTTATGGTACAATTTAGCTGAGAATTGGGTAGTAATAGCAGTCTTATTTGGGTAGGTCAAAGTATATCCATGAAAGTTGTTTTTCTTAGTTGAAATGAATTGTAACCGATCAATATTTAAGTAATTGTTATCTGCCGGTGCGTGACGGCTATCTTTTATTTATAACTATTAGTGGTGATTTGTTTAGTGTAGTATCGATTGATTATGATGAATTTTAATTCATTATATGTGCGCAAGAAAAAAAAACATTTCTCTTTTTTGGGGTGGATTTCTGACCAAACGGGGGTTAGTGAATTTTTATGAGCCAGTGATTCAAGGTATGCATGTGCCGGCACTCCGATGTTACGAGCATCTTTACGCGCGTCTATCATTTCAATGGTTTATTAGGTTTCCTTATCTTTGCGTTCCATTCGTGAGAATTTACCGAGATTTTTGACTATGATAATAACCTATCCCTGCTACCTATTCCTTAATTTTCCTGTCCGACAATAAAAAAAATCTGTCTGATTCGTTCATGAACATTCTTAAATTCCCCTTAACTCTGCTGCCGCATCTTCCCTAATTTTAATTTCGACTCGTTCCGGCCACTTTTCAGTAGCCGCCCCGAGTATACAACGGCGCCCTGCGTAGCGGTCCTGTGCATTATCGCCAGACCCGACTGCGGACTGCCGAGGGGTCCACGAGGCATGACCCACGAGCTCAACTAAGGGTTTTCACCCACTAGCCGGCCCGAGATCCGTCCCATGGACCATCTATTTCGATACCATACTATATATGAAATTAAAGGGTTCGGACTATAAATAGGAATATAATTAACTATCAAAGAAGAGAATGAAACAATTTACGTTATGAGAAAAACATAAAATTTACGATACAACTTATGCAAAATTAAATTTCTTACGTTTGAAGAGTAATTTTCTATCTCGAAAAATTTAATGGCATAAAAGTTTTCAACACTTTTGAAAGTCTAATTTGAAGTTGTTTTTTTGAGTTACCAATAATGAAATTCATCACTGTATTTATACTATTTTTATGCATGTGTGCGACCAATAGGCGATTTTCCGCCATTTTTAGGGCTTTTTAATTATTTTATTACTTTATAATTATTTCCATTATTTTTTATATAATTTTCTTTATTTTTTGATATAAAATTTAGCTTATCTTTGAATTTTACTTTTATTATTGTTTTTCTGATAATATTATTTTTGCCCCTTTTTATTTGTTTTCTGGTCGCCACTTCTGCCTATGTTTTTTCTAAACCTTATTTTGCAAGGTTTTGGCAGTTTATTTTATTTTTAATGTTTCTTTCTGCAGCTGTCTTGCTTTTTCATGATTTTTATTAATTATTTGTTTTTATTTAATTTTGTTATATTTTAATTTTGTTTTAATTAATATGTTTTTCATTAATTTTTGGTATCTTTGTGCGGTGCGTGCTTATGTACAGTGATTCGTTCCACTATTTTTACTTTCATTCTCTATCTTTATATTTTTGTTTGAATTGTGGCTCTGAGCCCAACATTATTGAGCTTTTAACTCAATTATTTTAAGTAAACATTGAATTCCATTTGATCAGAGCAATGAGCTCAATTTAATTATTTTCCCACTGATAAAATAAATAATTGTTGATATACAGATGGTTCCAGGTCCATCGACTTGCTAGAGAATTATCAGTATAGGAGTTGTGTGTTTACATGAATGTATGTTTTCAGAGTTTACAAGTAAAACCAAAGAAAAATTCACAATTTCTCATCAAAATTCTTACGCTTTCGTAAATAAAATGAATTTATTTGTGCAATAATCCCACATATCGAAAGTTTACATGTATATTTTACTATATGTTGTGTTTATGTGTTCAATTAATTTTTTCTCTCACTTTAAATAATAAATAAGTTTAATCATTGCAAGATAAAAAATCATCATAAGAGGTAAGCTTGTGCGTTTCTATAATATCAAATTATTGATTTTAATTTCATATGATGCTTGGTACTGATAGACAAACTCATATATCTCAACAAGTATCCCTAAAAAATCCCTATCAGTTACCCGCACAACAAAATGCTACCATTAGACCCCCGTCGAAAATGAAGTTGGTCATGTGTACTACCCGGTGGCATGTCACCGAAATGTGAGTCTCTGCAAAAGCTGCAAACGTCCTTACATACCTTTGGGTCCATAGAACACCGTAGAAGGTTTCGTGTGACGTGACACTGCGCTTCTAGCCTTGTTATGTGGCGCGCTTGCTAAACTAACCTTTCTCAAAGCTCTAGAGGTGTCGAGCTCCTCATCTTATCATCCCTTAAGAAATTCTATTTGTCGTTGAAGCTTCTCTACGGATCGAATCCAATGCTGTTCTAATTGTCGACAAAGCCGCATCATAACATCTTCGCGCTGTGACTGTCTCATGGAATCTTGGGATTTATCAATATCTCGAACGAATTCATCATTTTCAAGAGGTCTCAACCTTTCACTGGTGTTTCTTATATATAAATGAAAAGACTAAAACTCTTTGTATAAATAATTTATTTAAAAACAATAAAAATTACCAAATCAATATATTCAAATCAACCTTCTAAATTTTCTTTTCTTTTATAATAAATAGTGCTTGATGTGTAAGATTTAATATGTATATATGTGTATGCTATGTTGTGAATGCAAAAAGATCAATGTGGACGTTTTTGGCTATCGTATTTTGAAGCATTGTAAAGATTAACTCTGCAAGACTGTTTCTTTTTTGGTTAAGATTTTATGGGCTCTTTTAACTAAAAATTTTTTACTAATTTCCTTTGCTTTGATTTTTAATATATTTACATATTTAAAAGGGAATATTATTTATTTATTTTATTTTTTCAGGTGAATTTTATTTACCAAAAATTATTTATTTTTCGGGAAAGGTTTATTTGTTTTATTTGCTCAGAAGTTGTTCATTGGGGAAAATCTATTTTTATTTATTTAAGGTTTTATTTGTTCACTGTGAAAAATCTATATTAATTATTTAAGGTTTTCTCTATGTTTAATTTTTATATCTATTTTCCCAACAATAATTTGAAATTTTTCAAAAATACAATTTATATTTATTTTCCTTAATTATTCAAACTTATTATTTTTTTAACAATAAAATTTTATATTTGTTTTCCTTATAATTTTAACAAAATATAACATCCTAGGTATAAAATCATAACTATAAAGTGACTATAAAACACCATCTCAATAAAATGCTATACATAAATTCAATTAAAAATAAAATACTACACGTAAAATATCACACATAATTGTTCAGATAAATCACAAAGGTTGTCAATACTGTCTTTCATATTGGGAATTGGCTTGATGGTTTGCTCTGGACTATATATTAGATTGTTAGAATTCATTCTTAATATTATGGATTGGTTTGTTCTGGGCAATACATCTAAGATTCGCTCTTCAGCGTGCACGTTCACCCTATATTTCCCAGGCTCTGCTTAGAAGTATTTGTTTAAGATAAATGTGGTGATGGGCCTATCCTAATCATCCAACAATATGATCTAAAAACATTTATAAATTTATAAAATAAAAAAAAATTTCGATTATAGTGGCTCCTAAAGCCACGTTTCGTTAAATATCTGGAACAAATATTGCATCTTATTCTCAAATTATTGTCCATCTGCACCAACAGGAGATGGTGGCCGGTTTGGCAATTGCTGTTCTGATGGCAGTTTGATCAAATGCCACAATACATTGATGGCCGCATGCTTCATTAAATTCATTTAGAAAATTCATATATTAATATTTATATTTTAATATTAAAACAAATGTTTTAAATCAGCGCTTCTCAACATGCACAGTAATTATATATATTTCTATCCCTACCCTTTATACCAACGCCTACTAAAAACATGCATATGAGTTTCAGGAGGTGTTGTCATTGTATGTGTGTGCAATATGGCGCCGCCTGGCGGTTAGAATCATAAACGTTTGACAGATGTTGCCGCAATGCGTGATCGGTCGCCTTTTCCAATGTCTTGAAAACTAACTGTTTCAATTTTCAAATGCATTTTTGGTCTTCATTTTGGATTCATCTTCTGTTTGGTTTAAGAATCGCCCCTTTTTGAATTTGAGACTTTTATTAATGTCACTGTCAAAGATTTTAATTGAAATATTTTTTATTTCTTTGGTCGTTTTTGGAGATGTGTGTATTTTTCAGTAGGACTACATGTCCTTTAACTCTATAATGTAATTTTTTGAGTGTATATCCTTGCATACATACAAATAATGTGTGTTGGTCGTATGGGAAATTCAGTTGCTAATTAGTTCTCATCCTGATCATGTGACCGTCACTTTAAAAACTCTACGGCCGCTTTCCCGATACGCCGCACGATTTGGATAACAATTGCGTACCAATGACCGAAATTATGTTGGTACTGTACGCAATAGCCGAATGCCATTTGGTGGGTTACTGGGTTTCGCTACTTATTTGAAATCATCTTGCTGTTACCCCGGTAACGCCATATAAATACTTTCTAGCTACCACTCGGCACCCGTTGCTAGGCAACGTTGGAAATGTGTTCGAGTGGGTGGATTGTCGGCTAAAAGTGAGCACTATTACTAATACTGTAATTGCCCGGACAACCCTCGGGTTCAACGAGCTGTCGATGGAAGACCTATGCTCGCTTTACAATGTCCCCTGTGTGAGAAAGTTCAAGATCCGACTCATGTTAAGGGATAGCGATGGAATGACGTTTCTCCGACGAAGCGCGAATGCTCATGACTTTTCGGCAGCACTTTAACGTTATTTATATTTTATAACATGTCACTCTTAAATGATTTAACGATAAATATAATTTACATTCATTTCATAAAACAATACCGAGTAAATCAGACAATGTTCGTACGTTAATTCAATTTTTGAAGCAATACAAAACACATTAAGTTAGTTTGTTTGCCAGGCGTACGGCTCTGCGTCGGGCGCGTTCTTTACGTCCCGGCCTGTAATTGTTCGAAGGTATTGCCGATGGAGTCGCCAAGGGTGTTGAGCTGTTGGCTGAATCCCGGTACGCCAATTGAGATGGGGCGAAGATAAGAGGGTAAGTCACCGCTTCTCCTTCACGACTGGCGGCCAGGGCGACTTCCAACCCCCTTATCTGCGTCCGGAGGTTCTGATTCAGTTGTCGTTCCTCAGCCCAACCCTTTTGAGCAGCTGTGAGACGTTGGTGGATAGATTTGAGTTTCGTTGGGTCCACCCAGGTGGATTTCACCTGTTGAACCTCCTTTGTGAGTTGAATTATCTGCTCATATAGAGCTTTGTTGGATTGTTGGGCGCGGGATAATTCCTTTTGTAGTAATTGAACCGGTTCCATGACTAGTAAAAAGAATGATTAAAGGGGAGAGATTTACTAATAGAGCGTAATCATATGATCTATGTTTAACCCAAACAAACTAATGAAAATCATTTTAAAGTAATAAAAACTCGAAGCTAATCAAAAAAAAAGGAAAAAATAAATACAATTAATTTCATTTATTATTAATCAAGGTTCATCAAATTTGCGTTCTTATCTGTTTGTTGATGGATCAAGGAAAGCCCTTCGCCACCCATTCTTCGGGCGTATAGCCTGAGATGGACATGGTGGGCCTCTTTGTATTGCGGGCTCGGACCGTGGTTGCTTGAAGGGCCTGTGTCGGGGAGACCTGTCGGGGGTGCCAATAATTGTCGGCGATCCGACCCGCCAGTAAGTCCTCCTCAACGTTCGCCAGATACTGGCGAGCTCGGACCACCTGTAGATCCACTTGTCGTTGATGGAATTCTAGGTTCTCGAGCAGATGTCGAGCCTGCCGGTAGATTTCTTCGGCCATCTCTTGCCCCAGATTGTCTCTGTTGAGGAACTTTGATGGGGGGAAATTCGGGACATCTCTGTTGTCTATAATGGGTCCAGGCCCATCTCCACCGGTCTGCGAGAGAAATTGACACATGATCCGTCGAATTAATTGCATATGTTGTGGGAATCGATTCCCTTGGCGTTTCTCCTCCCGGCGCCGCGGTCGTAGAACTCGTATTTCCAAAATCTTGATGCATAGTAATAATAAAATGATCGATTGGTAATCCCTCATACATAATTATACGAACCGGCGTCGATATTCCAATTTATCTTAGCTAGACCTGGACAATACAGAATTATATCAAAGCCAACTTTAAAGTGGATAAATTACAATGATCTGGAAATTAAGCTTTACAGGTGTAAATATTGATATAAAAGTAAATGGTTTTCGAAAATATGAAAAGTTTGATCAACACTAAAATACAACATGAAATATACTGGTTGAGCAAAATTTAATGCATTTTTCACCAGTCATTTTTACAGACAATTAATCTCTTTTCATTTTTACCAGACATTTTAAATTTTGTTCATTACCAGTCATTTTATTATTGAAACGAAGTAATTTTTGTTTTTTATTTATTTTTGTTGAACCACCATCATGAAAGGATTTATTCTTAAAGTATGGTAATCAAATTATGACAGCACAATAATTGAATTATGACGTACAAATTATGGTACACATGCAGACAAGAAGTAAAATTAAATTGTTTTATTTTCGATACCCCAGATCGAACCGGTCGTTAGTGGGGGAAGCCGCGTCGAAGGCAGTAACCAGGTCTGTCGAGTATTCTCCCCTTCCTAAATCCTATCGCCCGACCCTCGAAAGAGTAGTGTTGAGGTCCTGGGAAAGGTTGAATATAAAGTTTCATAATACAATAAAGAAAAACATAAACCAACATCTAGAAGAATTAATAAAGATTTTTTTTTTGATTGACAAATTATAATCCGTTACAAGAAAATTATCATATAATTCTTATACACTATGATTCGAGACTAACCACACTAGGAATTTCAATCGACCACAAATCAGATTTTCTTTGTGACATCATCGTTCGTATTTAATTTACGTCCTAAACATGGAAGCTAAAATCGATTTCGAATATCACTCCAAAAGATCTTACGTTATCTCATTATTTAGATTGCAAATTTTCGTTCATTTCATAAAATCAAATCCATGCCCCTATGACCCATAAACCAACTGTTGACGTGACTATTTTGCATTTAAACTTATTGTTATTACGAAAAGTTTCATTATTTATTTCATTATTATTATTAACATTATTATTTTTATGATATTGTCGTTGTTACTTATATTTATTTTATTATTATTAATGTTGTAAGTTTCATAGTTTTATTATTTTAGTTATTATTTTCACACCATTATGTCTATTGAACCCATCTACTATTATTATTAATGCTACCAAATAATTATTAATATTATTATTATTATTATTTTATTACTATTTTTATTATCAAAATTATCATTATTTTCATACTAATATTGTTATTATTATTACTATTATTATTATTAAAATATTAATATTATCGTTATTATTATTCATATTATTAATATTATTAGTATAGCATTATTATGGTTATAAACTATATAGTACCATTATTATGGGCATATAATATCCATAGGGTTACATAACTCATCGTTATCTCCAGAATGATTCTGATATTATTATTATTATTATTATTATTATCATATTATTATTATTATTACTAAAATATTATTATTATTACCATTATTATTATTATTATGATTATTGTCACTAATATGTTATTATCATGATTATTGTTATTATTATTAGTATTAATATTATTATCATTGTTGCTATTATTATTATAATTACTTAGAAATGATTATTATTATAAAATTTATTATCATTATTCAATGATTATTAATGATATGTATATTATTAAAATTGTCCTTATAAATAAGTATTGTAATCGTAGAAATAAAAAATAAACACATTAAACTTTATTAAAATAAAAATACACCAAAAAAACATGTCACCTGCATAAAAATTGTCATTAAAAAGTTTCCAACTTTCGGGATCTCCTTAGCAGGTTGTTTCTTAGTGTCCTGTGGGTTAATAATGAATAAAATGATTAATAAATGGAGGATCATACTTGGTGGGATAAACTAGCGAAGTGGGGACAGCCACGATTGTCCTGGGTTCCTTGGATTGTCTAAAAACATAAAATATAAATTAGAAGTGAATAAAAATAAATTTACCGATTGTTGACTCGTTGCTAGGACAACGAGCGAAAAGCAGGAGATAAATTGCTCAAGCGTAATAAAACAAAATTAAAATTGAAAATGAATTTTATATTCTTGAAGAATTTTTAATTTCCATTTTGCAAGAAAAGGTTTTGTAAATCTTCTTATAGTAATTTAAATTAGAAATTTTACATTTGGATTTAGTAGATTTTAATATTTTGTAAATTAAATTGCTCCTTGAGTGGAAAATTTGAAAACGTTTTTTTTTGTGGAAAATACAAATTTCGTATTATTATTATAACTTTAAAAATGTAATGATTATGCACCTACCCCTGGTTATCACAGGCATTGTCAATGTTATCGTTGCTGGTGCCTGTTATAATTAATTGGTTATGAGTACGATGATAGATACCTCTAGGACGTATAAGGAAATAAGGAGACATACCCATCCCTTCCCCATCTAGATGACATAAAACTTACCGTAAAGCTATTGATTAAAATGTATAATTACAGTAATACTCGTTGTGTAAATTAGAGTTAATAAAAACGAAATAAAAAAGAAATTTTGTTCAGTGGACCCTCACAGAAAGATGTTGGAGCAATTTCAAACCCAGAGGGCTGAGGCCATTGTGCGGAAGTGCCGCTACATGGAGCAAACATGGCTTCACCCAAGGCAGCAACCAAGTTAAGGGTAGAAATTGACACCTTGAAAACTCAGTTGAATCAGAAGGATGAAGCCCTGCGGCTGGACGAGCAGAAGGCCCAGGAGCTTGAGAAACAGGTAGCCGAGTGGAAGCTTAGGAACGACATCAATACAGGCCTCATGCAGAGTGGCGTCCAGCTATCAGAAGAACAACAGGCCATAGTACTACTGAATGTCACAGGAAAAGATGACGGCATAAGGACCATAACACCAGGCCCCTCCCGTACACCAGTGGAATTATCCAAAAGGAACCGCAGAAAAAACCGTCCAAATAAAAGTGAAAGGGAGCGAGAGTTTAGGTTAAACCGAGCTCGCCTATTGGGTCATATTTTGGACGCCAATGGATTTTAACTCATTCATTTGGAAATGTTGAGTCTAACTCTGTGATCATGTATTTAATGTGACTATCATTTATAAATGTTAATTGTTTATTAATCTTATAATTTATAAATGTTAACTGTCTAGTAATATTGAATATAATCTGTTTATGTTAACTTTGATGTTGAAGTTGTTATGGATGTTTGGATGGGAGTTGAAGGTTTTGAATATGGGGGAACTGAGTGATCAATTGATTAGGTAATTTATGAATTAATAGGTGAGAAAGGGACGATCAAGTAGAGCATGAAGTCTTCTATGACAGCTCATGGACCCGAGGGAGGTTAGGACATTAACAGTTCTTGAGAGGGAGCTCACCTTTTGCTAACCTTCTACCCACTAGTTCACAGTACCAACGTCAATTTTTGACGGGTGACTAGCGGTTCAAAATTCTTGTGCGGGCGCTGGGTGGGGATAGTAAATCTTAGGCAGTTCAAACTATTTTAAGGACCCATCAGTGCCCAGCAGTAGTATAAAAATTAAAAAAAAATTTTTAAATTTATAAATTTGTTTGAAAGGAACCAAAGACGACCACCTTATCTAAAATAATGAAAGCGTTATCAAAATAACAAAACTTAAAGTAATTATGAAGACATAGAATAGGACGTCGGTATAATTGACGTTAGGCGAGGAACATGATATTTACCGCCCAAAAATTTTTTAAATGATTCAATTTAATTATACCTTGTTCAGATGGATCGGGAGCAATTTTCCGTGTCCCCACGCAGGTTGGGATCAATGGCGGCAAGCCATGCGGAGCGCGGGCTTCACGGTGCCCCAACAGAGAGAGCCCCGATGGAATACCTCGCGACCTGAAGAGGATGATGCGCTGCTATTCTCAGCAGGCAGACGAGACTGTGGCCGAAATCCGGCCCAAGAAATTCGCAATCAGGCTCGGTTCCTCGTTTCACGCCTCGAGGACCACCAGCGCCAGGTCGACTTCCAAGTGGTCAAGGCCAGACAATATCTGGCGAATGTAGAAGATGATATCGCGGCCGGCAGGATCACGGATATTGGCAACTATACGCCGCCGCACAGCCCAAACCGCACAAGAAACACGAAGCGACCGATTTTCGTTTGTCGGGAGCGCTTTCATGCTCGGCTGGCCTCAGAAGAACATGAAGAAGGGAACCACCGAACCCTGAATTCCCAATAATGATCTGATTACGTTGAACACACGTTTTTAAATAAATGATTAGCTGACATTCAAAATTTTTCTTTCTTTCATTTTTATTTTCCATAAATTTAACGTTTGTTTGAGAAATTAAATAACTTAAGACTTATAGACAAGAATTAATTTTCGTTGTTAAAGAGATGAAATCCCTGAAAATACTGCAGAAGGAATTAGAACACTCGCGGAAAATCAATAAGAATTTCTACGAGCAGATCATCCAGCTGTCAACGGAAATTCAACAAACAAAAGCCGCCTGGATGGAACCAAGGAAAGCAAAGGCGCTTTATCAAAGGCTCACAGCAGCCCAAAATGGATGGACGGAAGAGAGGCAATTAAACCAAAGCCTGAGGACCCAGATTAAGGGGTTAGAAGTAGCATTGTCAGCCTGCCAAGAATGAGCGGCAGTGACATATCCCCTCGTTTTTGCTCCTGCCCAACTAGCCTACCGAGAGACAATAACAGATCCGAAGGCTATACAGTACATAATTAACTTATCAAAATGTGTTGTTTATTTTATAGAATATGTATTTATTGTTACTTAAATGTTATTTAATAAAGTCGATAAATATTGATTTGTAAAGGTAATATGAGGGCATTGACATGTGCGGATGAGAAGACTATACAAATTTTGGATGGGAAAGATAGAATTAACGATATAAGGGGACCTAAAAATCAAAACCGAGCATAGGTCTTCTATCGACAGCTCGTTGGACCCAGGGATCGTTCGATCAATTACAGCATTAGTAATAGCACTCACTTTTTGCGGACGATCTACCCACTTGAACACAGTTCCAACGTTGCCTAGCAACGGGTGCCGAGTGGCGAGCAAAAGAATATTTATATGGAGTTACCTGGGTAACCACAACATAATTTAAACAAACATCAACACCCAGTAACCCACTATAATATTGATAACGATAATTATGTTAATGATAAATAATAATAAGGAGGTTGATGTTAATGTTGACAGTATTAATGATGATAATTATATTAAGAGTAGTAATAGTAATAAAGCTGATGATAATGATAATATCAGCGATAATAAATAGCGATGATGTAATAATGAAACCCTAATCCTAATTCGCGATATCCATGCTAATTAATATTAGCAGATTGGGATGATTTTTCATATTCGCTCCGAGAATTTTAATAGTAATTAAATCGGCTACATTAACGGGGGAGGTCTAACGAAGCATGAACACGTGTGCGCCAGTAGGAAAGTAATGGGATGCACACCAATGAGTCAGATGATGTCATCAATCTCTCAATCTCTTATCAGCACAATTGTGCTAGCCGGTTAGTTCGGGGATTTTTATCAACAATTATGATGCCTATAATGGAATGTTGATTTCTCACGGTAACGGATTATAACCGTAGTGGAAGAATGTCTCGTTCTAGTTGCATTTGGGAGGGATGGCATCACATTTAATGAGGTGGGTTAGTTACTCTATGTCTTATGGGGATGAGCGGTACGTAATACCGGTGAGTTTTTGTAATTCTCTATGGTAGATTGTTCATTGACTACTTGTCGGTTGTAGGAGTGCGGCAGAAAATGTCTATACATAATACGACCGGTTTAAATCGAATGAATTTGGTTTTCTCGCCCGACAAAGAAGTTCAAACGAGGTTGCTACTGCTTGGACAATTATTAACCTCAGAATTTTTGGGGTATGGTTTGTTACATGAATTGGTCGACAGCTTTCTATTTGTCTCGGTTATTCTGGACGTCGCGTATTTCGTTCCCTCTGTGTCGCTAGCGTCGTCTCTTAATGGATTCATTTTGCAATTCTCGACAAATTTACGGAGAAACTGGTAATGCATGTATTGGAAGCTCGTGGATCTATAATTATGGTGTGCCTCTTATCAGCTCAGTATCAATTTGGAAAGTTTATTCTATATGAACAGCTTCTTTGGCAAGGAAAAATTCAATGCGATTCCCATATGACGGTACAGATACAGTTCGTAACCTATGTCAGAATGGACTCAGCGGTTAGTCGAATGGTTTATGGAAAACTGCTACTGGTCTTTCCTGGAGACCATACGTCATGTTGTAGAGCTGAATAAAAATCGCTGACACTCTTAGTTATTTATTTTCATTTTTTATGCAATTATCTATTCTTTTTATCGTCTTCGATTATGCTTACCCTTTCTGCCAAGTTAATTTTATTCGAGTTTCAAAAAATTATCATTTAAATCATCATGTGATCTTTCCTAATTCCCCTACCTGAAGTCGCGCTTCCCATGATTTTATATTCTACTTGTCCCGGCCACTTTTCAGCAGCCGCTACGAGTTATACAACGATGCCCTGCGTGGAGGTCCTGTGCAATTGCCAGACCCTACTGCGGACTACCAAGGTATCAACGAGGCATGACCCACGAGCTCAACTAGGGAACTTAATCCACCAGCCGACACGAGATCTGTCTCATTGATGGCTATTGACATACTTGTAATATATAAATTTAAGGGACTCCAATATATATATCGATATATTTCAAATATATATAACAACATTAATAAAACATGTAATTTAAGCAAATGAGTAAATAGGAGACATTATAAACACTTATAAAATTTCATAGACATTACATTAACTTTCAAAACAAGAATAAAATAACAAAAATCCTTACGTTTAAGCGATTCAGTAAGTTTTTGAAGGATTGAAATTTTTAAGCATAAAATCTAAAATAATGAAATTTGTCACTGTATATATACTGTTTTTGTGCCTGTGTGCGACCAATGAGCGATTTTTCGCCATTTTCAGGGCTTTTTAATTATTTTATTAATCTTAAATTATTTTTATTATTTTTTCTACATTTTTCTCTATTTTTGGTATATAATTACTTTATGGTTGAATTTTATTTTTTATTATTATTTTCCTTATGATATTATTTTTAGCCCTTATCATTTGCTTTCTGGTCGCCACTTCTGCCTGTGTCTTTTCTAAATTTTATTTTGCAAGGTTTTGGCAGTTTATTTTATTTTTGTATGTTTCTGTGTGCAGCTGTATGCTTTTTAATGATTTTAATTAATTATTTGTTTTATTTAATTTTGTTATATTTTTATTTTTGTTTTAATTAATATGTTTTTATTGATTTTAGTATCTTCTTGTGGTGCGTGTTTATGTTCAGTGACTTGTTTCATTATTTTATTTTTGTTTTAATTTTTTATTCTCATTTTTTTGTTTAAATTGTGACGCTAAATATCTCTTTGTGAACTGGTATTTTGTAAGGTTCGTAAATAAATGAAATATTTCTTTTGTTTTTTACATTTCTTTCTAAATACAAAATAGTAATCAATAAATATGAATTTTGGCTCAGGTTTTTCAAATTTCAATCTTAATTTTTCATTTTCGATCTTAAGTAATAAAATTTTAAAAAATAGCTGCTATTTTTTTTGAGAGTTTGAGCTTTTAAAGTAGATTTTGTGGTCTTTATATTTTTTAAATAAGTGCTCTTAGGATCAGCATTAAGAAGATCTAAGAAAGAAATTCTTGACAAAAGAAAAAAATTACCTTAGTTGATATCCATGTTCCATATCTCACCCAATGCTACGAATGCCAATAATACATTAAATAAAAATTATATTACAATCCAACCAGAAAGTTCTTTGTCACTGAGATCAAAATCACCACTTTTGAATCGTTTTAACCAGTTTTACAGGACTGTTGAGTTGGTGCATGTTCACAATAGGTTTCTCGAAGAACACAAACTTTCGGCAGCTTTTGTCTTTTGATTAGAGCAAAAACGTTGGTACGAATTTAGATATATATAAAAGCTATTAAAAAATATTTTTACGTTTTATGAATAAAAACACAATAAATTTTAATGCGAAATTTCAATACTTTTGAATGCCGTAGTTGTCATTTTAAAAAAAAAATGTCAATCAAATGTTTCGGTAAAATTATAACAAATAATTATAAAATATTAAAGGAATTCAATGTTCTGTAAGAGGAGAGCTTTAACATTATGATAAACCTTTATTTTCACTAAACATTTGTATGTTACACCAGTAGCTGGTTAAGGCTCAAAATGTAATTAAGTTAATTATTAGTGATAAATACAGATTTAATTGAATGATGTTAGGTTAATTAGGAAGATTTTGTTTAAATAATTTTATATATATATATATATATATATATATATTGTTTAAATAAATAAAATATGGCTATAAATTGAATTTTGATTATGGAAATCACAATACAAAAATCAATATCAAAACATACACCACACAGCTATGCAAACATCCTTGACGAACAAAAAGTCATATTACAAAATACAATAGAACTATAAAAGAACTTACTTATCATAAAAAAAATAAGTCAAGCATGCTTTGGAAGGCTTTCACAGTAATTTTTCATCATTCATCCAATAAAATAGAAGTAAAACAAAAAAATTGAAAGGTCAGGGTGTCAAGACTTATAACTTCAGTAAAACAAATTATAATTATTATATTCAATGAAACAGTTTATCTTTTTGCTCTCAGTTTTAATTTTGACTGTTGATTGTCGCTTCGGTGAAATCTCGGATTTTGAGGTTGAACTCGAGGAGGAAACGAAACAGGTATTCAAAGGTTAAGAGAAAAGATTTCATTTTAACATTTTCCTTCCAGTCTAAATGTCGGCAAGTTTACGATTTCAAGGATGTCAAAGTGAAAACGACTTATAAAGATTACTGCGTGAAAAATCTGGTAAATTCAATTATTTTAAAAAATAAATTTCATGACAGCTATTTTTGATTGTAGAAAAAATCCCAAAATGATTGCAAAAAAATCAGCGAAAACGTGAAAATTTCAGATCAAAAAGGAATTTTATATAATTTGTGCAGTTCGAACTTGATCAAAATTTAATTGATTCTTATTTTTTTCACACACAATTAGTTTGAATAAATATTCTATTTGTTATATTTTGTTTTAATCGAACAATATTTTATACAATATAGAATTTTGAAAAATAGAATATTTATCAGGTCTTCGAAACAATCACGGTTGGTTAATAAAACTGATATGCTAGATTTAACAAAAAGTGGGTGAACCTGCTAATGGTTTTATTTTGTTTAAATAAGAAGAATAAAGAAAAATGTTGGAATCAGAGAAAAAAAGGGGAACTTCGATTGATAAAAAACTAAAAAATATTGGATTAATGCTATTGTTACAAATAATGCTACGAATGAGTTTTGTTTACAAGTATGCATAGAATGGTGTATCATAAATTCAATTGTGCAAATAAAATCTAAAGGGCGTACTCATATTAAAAAATTTGATTAAATTGAGGACACTATTTGGGATTTCTAAATTTAGTGTGGAGAATACTGTGATAAATTTGAGTAAAATAGTTTTAACTGATGAAGAAGAACGTGTTTTAAAATTTGGTCCAAATCACTGTATTAATAATCGCTTGGATGAAACAAAGTTGTGTGCAAAAAATGGAAGTTTATATTTTCATATATCCAGAATGATAGTCTAAAATATCATTATCGTTCCAAATCAAGAATTTTTGATGCTAATAAATTTCTACTTGGTTTTTGTCTCCGAAAGTTATTTTTTACTTTTTGCTGTTTATATTCTGTTTTCTATTTGTTGTATTTTCTATTATTTTCGATTTGTCATTTCTTATGCCTCATTTTGCACTAAATTTATCTACGAGTTACCGTGTCGAATAAACATAAACTAAGGATGCCTTTGTCCAACACATCTAACGGATTCTGATAAATTTATAGAATTTAATTTTCTTTGCATCTTAAATCATGTTTAATTTACGATTAAATAATAAAAGTTAAGAATAAAAGTTATTGATATATATTAACCAAGGACTGAAACCCTGAAAAATTGAGGTCAGGTTCAATCAAAATAAAAAGTTCATGTTCAGTTTCAAAATTTAGAAAAAAAGTACAATACTCTTTGGTCAATTTTAGATAAAGAATTTTCTTAAGCTATGTCAAATTCATCTTAGGTTTCAAAGTTTTCATTATCATATTTTAATAATTTAGCAGCTTTGACAATATTCTTCCCGTTATCTGACGTAGTTGAATAAACTTGATGCAATTTGATGTCACAATGTAGACTCCAGTTTGGCGATTTATTCAAAAATTTATTCCTACAATACATTTCCAATTTAATTTAATTTCTAATCTCTATTACATTATGACTATTAACTGATATTTTTAGTGCATTCATAATCGAATAGATTATTTCTTTCATGCTAGAATCTTCAAAAATTGTAAAAGGACGGCCATTAATGGTTACTAACTCTAAGCATGAATCAAAGAAACTTTTTTTGCATATTTTTATCTTGATTAAATTCAAATACTGTTCAAGAGTATTTTCTTCTGCTGTGTTTTTTTATTGGGGATCTGGCTGACGCTTGATTTTTAGCTTTCTTGTATAATTCAGTATGTTTCCGTTGAAAATGCCGGCCGAGATTTGCTGTATGTTTACCTTTCATTTCATATTTGCATTCTGAGCATATAGAAACATCATTGTCTGCATCATATACAAATACATTTTTCATCAATATCACAGAAATTTATTGATTAGAAAATCAACAAGTCTAAAATCGTAAAATATATTTAAAATATTAAATTTTAAAATTTAAGTATCTACTTACTTTACTTAAAACATTTTTTGAATTAAATTTAATAATTAAATTTGTTAATAATTATTGTTAGTTAAATTTTAAATTTAACAAACAAAAAAAAGCATGTTCAGTTTGTAGAACTCAAGGAAAATCAAAATAATAAAACAATACCGTTGGTTAGGCAACATTAACTATTACGAAAAAAAGAAACCTTACTTTTTTTGGTAGTATTTTTGGTTTTTATGTGCAGGAATATTTTTTTATATTTGTGGGGTTAGTGGGACTCGTGATCTTGACCCCATAACATACAAACATTTCGCGCCCGCCATTGGTTACTCGCTGCTAGGCAATGATGGAACTGCAACCATTGGTCACAGGACCTCCAAAGGTGAGTTCCGATGTCAGAACTGGTAAGGATTAATCCTATGTCGGGTTCAGCGGACTGCCGTTAGAAGGCCTCTGTCCGTCTTATCTTTCAGGTCCCTTAAATATTTCCCTCTTATTTTACTCGTGCTCGTTAATCATTGTAAAGGAACAAATTATCAAGAACACAATTTTATTTCATGAACATTTGAATTTGAATTTATCAATCATTTATTAGCGCCTTGGGCACGTCGTCGTAAGTGCTCCGTCCTGCTTGGCCCGGCATGCGGATGAGATCGTTTGTTGGGATGTTTTGGTTTATCCTGGTCACGATACGCCAGCTGTGACGGTGCAAAGACCAAGGTGTATGTCACCGCCCTCTCCTCCTGGCACGCTGACAAAGCGACTTCCAAGCCTTTTATTTGCGTCCGTTGGGCTTGATTTAACAATTTCTCATCCTTCCAGCCATGTTGTGCCGCAGCGAGTCTGTGATATACGCTTTTCATTTTGCCGGTTCCACCCAGGTGGCTTTTATTTCTTGGAGTTCACGGCTTTGCGGAAGGAGCTGCCGATGGAGAAGCACATTCTCTCGTCGAAGCTCTTTCAGTTCTCGGCTGAGGATTCTTGTCGCTTCCATCTCTAAATTAAAATTATTTGAGAAATATTCATTGACGTCGTTGATTTCAGCACATTAATTAATTTCCTTTGCCCGAGTCCCAAATATATTAGTGAACGGCATCAGTTCCATCGAATTAATTCCCTATGAATCTCGCGACGAATTATTTATTTAATTTAATTCATTGTTAACTACTTGAGCTTTAAAAATTCTCTTCCTCGTGGTAGTTAAGTTCTATTTTATGAAGACACGTACCTAAATAGAGTAGTTAGAGTCCGTCTTACTCGTTATCTCATAGAATTTATTTCCGTTTATTAAAAAATGAAATCAAACAGTTAAATTGATTAATAATATTTATTTCACGATACAAGATATTTCAATTTTAAAATCCATATTGGTCCTTGGAATAAGCGTTTCGGCGAATACGACTAGAGAATGCCCATTGTGGGTGTCGGCTGGCATAAGCATGATCGTCCTGTTGTCTTGGCCCAAGTCGGTTACGAAGAGATGGCTGGACCAATTTCTCCGGCAAGATCAGCTTCGTTGGGGCGGTCATTTGTAGGAGTCTTGTGTCGTCTAGTTCAAACGAGACCCCATAGTCCGGAATAAATCCGTCGGTACTTGGGATGATCCCGCTCGCGATGTCCTGATTTACTCGCGACAATCGTTGCCTGGCCAGAATTGCCTTCTTGTGGTATTTCTTTTCCATTTCTTCCATCTTCATCGCCGTGTACTCTGCTCGCTGACGAGCTTCCCTTACCGGGTCTCTTCCCGGTTCCCACTTGATGGCGATGCTAGATAATTCAATTTCGTCTCCACGATCATTGGGTCGACGAGGCCAACTGGTTTCTCCATAAGTAGCCAAGCTGTATCCTTGGTCCCAAAACGCTTGCCTATAGCGAGCATCAGAATTACTCAGTATTTGTAGAGTCAATCGGGAGTCATCACTCCATCCTCCATGTAGATCTCTGCGGTCTGAATGAGTCATATGATTAGAATAAAATTCACAATTTATTTATTGACATTTATTTATTAAAGGTGGACTGTTTACGACAATCTATTCTACCGTCGCCGTCTTATGAGGGGATATAATTTACATTTAGTTCGTAAGTTAACAATTATAACCATAAAAATACCTCGTGGCAGTTCAATGGGGTCTTTCGTAACTGCGTCATTGAGTGATAGCCGATTTTGTGTACGGTCTCCTAGTCGTTTCTTTGGATCGCGTCTGTGGTCAGCATATAATTGACGTGGATTAGACATGCTTGATGGTTATGAATTGTTAAGTTTTTTACTTCGTATTTATATCGGTAGGTGTTGACTCGTATTCGCTTGACTAGGCAAACCCCCCCTTATTCATGGTTGATTATTCTCAGAATTTAGTGAAATTGGGTTTTTTATATTTGTTACAAAAATGAATGTAATCTATTTTATATTATTCTATTTTGGTTTATTAATCTTATAATATTCTCTTTCTATTTTAGAGTATTAATTTCTTTATCTAAATGATTATATTTTACGGTTGAGCGAAGAAACCGTTATCTAATCTATTTTCTGGGCATTGTATTATATTTTCTAATGATCTGACTCGCAGTTAATTGGCAGAGTTATTTTTATTACATATTTTATTGCATTATTTTTAGGTCAATTTTCTGGATGGTTTGGCTATCTGGTTATAAATGTGTCGGGTAAATGTATATGATTTTCTTCGTTCTAATAGTGACTCGTGATGTTTCCCTAGTTATGGATATTTGTCAAAGTAAATCGGATCTTCTATCTTCTCTGGTATCGGTGGATTTCACGCATTGGTTCCGGATCCTTAGAAATTTTCAGGGTATCCGGTCAATCAGATTACAATTGTCTCCGTATATTGGTGAGCTCGCAACTTGGATCCCTTACCATTTCTACATCCAGCAATGATTCGCTGTCCCATCGGTCAGGGTTTGAAGGTGCACTATTCTGGACACTCGTGCTGCTCCATGTTCTAATAGATTTCAAGGCAACGTCAAATTTACTATTGGGCATCTATATTGGACGGACTGGCGATTACTATCACACCTGCCTTGTCGAGGTTCATCGAATGCGTTCATGGATCTCACTCGTGCGTTCTCTGCAATTGATGTATCTTCCATGGTCGGGTTCTCAATAGTGATATATATTTTTGTTCTAGGTAATTTCCGTCAAGAGGACTGCTCTCGCTGTCCCATTTCATTCACTGTTAAATTCTCATGATTTATGATTGAATAACTATTTTATTCATCTCCGTAGCTGATGCTAGAAGAGAGATGCGTGCGATTTCAATTAAAGGTTCAACCGCTTATTTCTCGCGTCATTTTGTCTTACAAATCGGTTTTCTCCGCGAACAAGGACATCTCGACTCTATGATACCGGGTTGTATGCGAATTACTTCATTTTTATTTTTGGTTAATCCGATTTCATTTTCATGCGAATATCATACCGATTTGTTGTTTGCTGTTATGATTTTATCAATTTTATTTAAAGATATTCTCGTATTAATATTCATTTAAATGGGTTTTGGGTTCATCTTAATAATTTTCTTGAAAACATAATCAACCGCGGTCACTCCTTACTCATTCAAGGGTTGGGTTGATTATCGAACTTAGAGTCGTCTTTCAGTCAGCTACCGTGCGTTATCTCCGAGTTTAATTGTCTGAATATCGTTGCGTCGCTATGATTTGTCGCCTTTGATCATCCTAGTTACCTTCGATACTTTTATCTAATTTTTGTTGTATTTAGTTAACTTTCATTAATTCTAGTTACATCAAACCGTTATATTTATTTACTTTCATTATGCTTCGTCACTTTTATTTATATTTATTATTTGTCGGTAAACTTTAGTGGCTGATCATTATAGTTAATCGTTGGTCGTTATATTGAGTTACTTTTGATTACGTTTAGTTAAATTATTAGTCACGTATAGTTACGTTTACTTTAAGTGTTTTAATTCCATCTAATTATGTTACATTTAGTTACATCTAATTGCTTTTAGTCTCGTCTAGCTAATTTAGTTACCTTTGTTCCTCCTCACTCATATCTAGTTTACATTTAATCACATCCAGTTATGTTCGATTTAATTATAGTTACTCATAGTTATTACATTTAATGGATTTATCTACATTTTAATTACCGTTCATCACGTCTAGTTATTTTCGTCTGGATAAATACATTTCATTACTTTCGTCCGATTTGATACTTTTAATTACATTCGTCAGCATTAACGTATTTAATTACTTAGCTTTAGTCTATCTAATTATTTTCGTTAGTTTTATTTTCGTTACGTTAACATATTCAATTAATTTTTGTCATACCTAGGATATTTAGTTACTTTTATCAGCTTTAATATATTTAGTTGCTTTTATCAGCTTTCATATATTTAGTTACTTTTATCAGCTTTAACATATTTAGTTACTTTTCGTTACATCGATATCAAGTTTCCACCTCACGAACCTCTCAATTTGATCCTAAGGAATTTGTGTTCATATTAGATTTTACGAGTGCCCACTGGACTACTCGGTGTGATCATTTTAGCCGATTTGTAAATTTGATTTTAGGTCGATTTTTCGGGAGATGGGTGAAAGAGAGCCAGCCAAAAGACATGTTCTCGATCTTCCCACCGCCCCTATAAACGAATATATTATTTACGTTCGAGGCCGTCGTTACGCACGACGGAACTCTCACGGGCCCACGCTATAGGTGGAGAAACCTCACTTACACAGCGTGACTAGTTATGTTATAAATATATATTTTCAAATCAACATATTATTCGTAGATTCATCCTTGCTCATTCATACATACACACGACAAAAGTATTCCCACACATACGATCAAGTAGGTATTACATATAAGGTGCTTGATTTCATATGGTGAAAATTATTGCCGAGAGTTGCTCCTTGATTCGTAAATTTCTAGCGAAAAGTAGTTTGTTCACTAAGTGAAAAGCATATAAGTGCTAAAAAGTGTGTGTTAAAATTCTGTGAAAATGGATTGGTATTTATACCTATTCTGTGACCCTAACCTTGCGTGTTAATTTTCATGCGATAAAACAAAATTTGACCTTGATATTACTTGTCTAATTTAATTCTAATTTTTATTATTTTTTCGATTTTATTTGACAATTTATTCATTAACTATTTATTTTCATCATTTCTGACTAAAATTATTTTATTTTTATTCAATTTATTCATTAACTATTCATTTAACTCTTCTAAATTGCCAATTTTCGGTCAAATCTTTTGTTATTATGCTATTTTTATGTCAATTCGTGTAGATCTTGGTGCATTTGTTAATGTTTTAATTTACTTTTGTTTTTTCATTATATATATTTAATTATGTGTTTCTCGCAGTTTTACGTGGTTATTTGATGTTTATGGGTCCGATTTTAAATCTGCATGTTGTGTTTGCGTGCTATTTCCAATCCATTTAAACAAAACCTTGTACTAGCCCAACATATTTATCAACCGAAACCTGAATGACTTTTGAGTTCAATAGACTTCATGGTTTATTAAAACACCGAACCTAAACCCAAAAATGTTCGAGTTCGGGTTCTATTTCAGTCCCTGAAATAAACAGTTGAGTTTTAAAATTAATTTATTTGTTTTTAATTTTTTTTTCATTCTGATTTGTTTGGTCAAAATAACGAAGTAACTTATTTTAATTGTTTACACTTTAGAATCAAATTAATTTTTTTACATTAACTTTAATTATTTCTCTATGAGTATAAAGAATCTCTTATTCGACAAATTTTTGTCATATGCTTATACAGCTTTAAAATTTTCAAGTTTTTATCCCTTTTATAATTCTGGTTATAATTATTCATTTTTAATTGAAAATTAATTTGTAATTTTTATTTTAAAATTACAGATGATGAGATAAACCTGAAAGGTAAGCTCAATTTTATTGCTTAATTTACTATTTTAGTAATATTTGCATTAAATATCTTAAAAGTTACATAACATATTTAGACTTTTATATATAAGATTTAGATTAAAGTATATATGCACATAAATTTTATTTGATTTACATAAAATTACTTCATCACACAAATTTTATTTTTGACACTTAAATTTAGAAAATGCCTTTATATTGGCACACTATTTTACTACATGATACACAAATTTATAAAGTTATTTATATTAATTGTTTCGAGAGTTCTATGCAAGATTTTACGCTTAAACATCGTGTATGACTACCTTAAATTTTATAAAATAAGTAAGAATATTAAAAATGATAGTTTATATAAAAATAGTTTAAAATATTTATAAAAATGAATTGCTATTGAAAACAATCAATTTAACGTTTTATTTTCGAAATCTTTTCAAAATTTTACATTTTCATAGGGTAAAAAATACAAGATCGAAGATTAACTGGACTTTAGCATCAAATGATAACGAATTGCAAATTTATGTGCGAAAAATATTTTTTTTTGCATTTATTTTTAATATTTTCACTCTTATAAAATTTAAGATAGTAATTAACTTAGAATTATATTAGAATTTATTGAAATTGACTTCATTATCGTTAGAATCGTTAGCCAGTCTTAGATCAAGATCTTCATCTATTGTAACTGAAACACAATATTGTCTAAATGTTCAAATGTAGCGCATTTTTACATTAAATCTCCTCTTATTGAAAATATATTTATAACATTAAAAACTCATTTAAAACTGATATTGAATTCTAATTAATTATTCAATATTTTTTGAATTATTATTTTATCGATTAAATATAAATTATTACAATTGTAAATAAATAAAGTTATTTTTTTACATATGATAATTTAAAGTTTAATTTTTGAAACAGATATCGACAAGTTCATGTTTATTAACAGAAGTTTCGAATGATTCTTTAACTTATCTATCCTTCACTCTTTTCATTGTCAATTAACCTACTAAAGGAAAATCTTTGCTTTTGACACATTCAGGCCAAAAATTTTTCCAACATGAGTTCAAATTTGATAGCTTTAATTCACCTAGTGCTAATCCAACTTAATTAATGCAGTCCATAATAGAAAATTGTTTCCATTCATCGATAAATGTTGCTTCCTCATTCTGATCTAGTTTATCTAGCACGTAATGGAATGAACGTTTTATGTAACACATTTTAAATGTAGCAATTATCCCTTGGTCTAGCGGTTGTATTAAGAATGTAGTATTAGGCGGTAGAAAAGAAAATTGCATGTTTAGGTGCTCCAAGACCGGAATGCCATGTGCATTATCTAGAATTAAAAGAACTTTAAATTCTAGATATTTTGCATTCATGTATCGTCTAACTTCTGGGACGAAGTACTTCTGAAACCATTCTGTAAAGATTTCAGTCGTCACCCAGGCGTTTTTGTTTGCCATCCAGTGAATTGGAAATTTATTGAAATCTACACCTTTCATTGAACGTGGTCTTAAGGCACGATTTACTAGCAGTGGTTTTAACATACGTTCTATTGAAGCATTGGAACAAAACAGCAATGTAACACGGTCCTTTGCTACTTTAAAACTACCGGCAGTTTTCTGCGATTTCGCAACATAAGTTCTGCGAGGCATTTTTTTCCTTTTATCTGCATTCCAAACTTGATCTGTGGGTGTATATTCCTTCAATAATTTTTCTAAGTTTTTGAGAAAATTCTTTAGCAGCCAATTCATTTTCAGATGCAGTTTCTCCCATAATTTTTACATTGTGGAGAACATGCCATTTAAGAAAACCTGTCATCCAACCTGTACTTGCTCAAAATTCAAATTTTTTGTTTGACTGAGATGAAGTGCCTGACTCAAGTTATTTAATACGTTTATAGATTCTTAATTCTGTTTGCTTGATAGTAATTCTTTCTACTGGTATTCCTTTTTGTGATTTATCTTCAATCCATACTACCAAACCTTTTTCCATTTTCTCTTTGACAACATCTCTTATGTATGATGATGATTTAGCCCTTATTTTTGTTCCAGAACATACGGATTTTCTAATCGCAGTTTCATTTTTCTTAATCGTTCTTATGGTACCTTCATGAATACCAAAATGCTTTCCTACAGCCGTTGCACCTTGTCCTGTTGCAACTTGATCTAAAATTTTAATTTTAGTATCTAAACTAATCGCTTTCCTCTTCGTTTTTCTTACAGATGAATTATGTGACATTAACTTATGACTACCAAAATAAATTTACGTTGAAGTAAGACTGTAATATCACTGCTATCACTCGAATTATTTTGTTCATCGTCTTTGGAAATTAGTTTTGTATTATTATCACTAGTCTCCTGTGTTGATAATTCAGAAATATTTCGGGGAATCCCATCCAAAGAGAAAACATGCGCATATCATCGAAATAATATAACTGAATTCTGAAGATTATAATTCAAAGTTAAAATGTATGTATACATAATTTGTGAAAAATAAAAATAAAAAAATTCATAGAATATTGAAAATTGTGTTAAAACAAAGCAATTCGTGTAAAAAAAGAAAAAAAATTCTTTTTAATTCGTGTTAAATCAAATTCTTGTAAAAACAGAATAAGGTTGAAATATTTAGTTAATATAATTTTTATTAATTACAAATGTAGTATTTGCTATAATGTTTTCATTTGATTTTCATACTTTTTACTTCTATCAGATTACTTATCCTTATTTTTTTGGAAATCGATTGTTGTTTTTGAATGCACACGAGAAGCCAGGTTGAAAGATGATCCTTAATGATATCTAAATAATTTTATCCCTTTTTTTAATATGTCAATTATTAATAAAAAATATTCTATTTTGGCTGAGAATTCAATAATAGATCAGAGTTTTTATCAATTAGAATAGAAGGCCGCTTACTCTTACGAGCTATACAACACTGAATTGTTAACATTTTTCAATAAATACATCTTTTGTGAAGTTTTATCATTACTTTTGGTAAATATACAAAAAGTGGCTTAACAAAATTTTCATTTTGCAATGACAGGTCTATCCAAAATTCTGTAAAACTCCATCAAATTATGTTTCACGGCAATTTCATTAAAATGTTTTATTTTTGTCACCTTTGACCTCATTTTTTGTAATGATGCTGCGCAATGATATTCTGAATATTCGAAGATGCATGCGGGAGGGCAAATCTATTACGTCATATGTGGGAAATCTTCGTGATTGTTCCCACATATTACGTTACGGTAATTTAGGCAATCATTTATGATTGTCATCAAATTAACTTATTGCCTTCGTAAATTAATGGATTTACGTTTTCTTATGATGTTTAAGGTTAGTTCATTACCAGTAAATCAACATTTAGATTATATTCCAAAATTTATCTACAATTATAATGAAAATAATTATAATTTCAAGTAATTCTCTTCATCAATTTCTGAGCTACACAGCAAATCTGTTTATATTTTAAGTATATATTTACTACTTCCCACTTTCGATCTTTATTTTGATTTGCAATTATCTTTTAAGGAATTGTCAAGATTCTTCAGTACAATCGAATATTAGTTATATTATATAATCTGGCAAAGTTGATTTTAATTTTCGATGCGTTTAGCATCCCATATTAATCACCAAAATTTAACAACTCAAACAGGTCTGGACAACCCAGATGACTTTGTGGGCCACTGTAAATATGCATTTCAATCCCTTGTGCCACATGTATACTATATATGTAATTTGGTATGGGTAAATATTTATAACAAAATAAATCATTATTATGGATTTAAATTATTATTCATAAATTAACAATATAACAATTAAATATATTTATTGATAATTTTTAGTTAGTGAATATTTAGTTAGTGAAGTATTTTTTATAGCGTAGTTTATGTTGAAGGTTTTCAACACGATTGTACTGTCATAAAGTCAATAATATTACAAAATAGTTTCGTAAAATCATGTTGAATCTCACAGATTGGCCACTTTTAAGCTTAGTAGAGTTTTCAATAAATAAATAAATCTAAATAAAACAGCATTTAAAATCAGGAGACCGTATGCTCCCACTAGCTATACTATTATTCATATTACCATTTAATAGCCTTTGCTTATTCTAATTCAAAATGAAATAACTAATAACAATTTAAATTTTGCCAAAATGAAATTATTTAACTCGTTAAATTGTTTTCAGATGTGATTGTGGAAAATAAGATCTTGAAAGAAGATTTAAGAAGTAATTTGTGATTTTAAAATTTAAAGGAAATTAATTCATTTTAAAATTAACATACTTTAAAAGAGAGGAGTAGTTCTAAATGGGGGGGGGAGAGGTAGGCTAGTGTTGTTGTTGGTGAGGATCTTATCC
This sequence comes from Schmidtea mediterranea, assembly GCA_022537955.1. Lineage (NCBI taxonomy): Eukaryota > Metazoa > Platyhelminthes > Tricladida > Dugesiidae > Schmidtea > Schmidtea mediterranea. The sequence continues at coordinate 29,608,990 of CM039681.1, forward strand.
AGGCCTTCATAACGAGATCATAATACAATAACTATATAATATGTCTAGTAGTTCTTTTTTTCCCGATGCTAGAGTAAAGGTAAATAGAAATGATAGAACTGCTCTTCTGGCCTAAAGTATGTTGTCATAGAAAGGTAAGTAAAGATATATTAACTTTATTATAATGAATAAATCCAGGAGCTAAAATTCAATATCTAAAATCAAATTAATATTTAGTCTAATTAATTAGAGCACAAGTAAAAATTATTATTGTCAACAATATGAGAACTCTCTCCTTCCGTTGTAAGATATGATAATGATGATGATAATGATAAAGTGCTCTAGCAAATTGCACCAATTATAGTCCAATGAAAATTCGTGTAAAGTAAATAAAAAATATTGATTTATAGTTTGAAAAGAAATGGTTGCAGACGAAACTAAAAGTTGTGATTATTTGTTGAGATATTTTATCAATAACTAATTTTACTATTTTACTATTTTAATAAATTAATATTAAATAATTCACATCCCGCATCCGCGTTACTTTGTTTTTTACTTAGGAAAGTTTTATTGAGTTGCCGAATTTATATAATTTACATTGAATATTATTTACAAATGATTATATAATAACCATAATGGAAGATTGAAGCAAGCGTTACCTTGCAAACCCCTTAAACCTTTCGGTTCATTACTAAATATGCATTTAGATCGCATATGTACTGAAACATGAATATAAATTAAACATAGACCAATGAACTGTACCGGAGGTCCCCATTTTATGTGATAAGGTTATGGTAATATTTAATGTATACACTTGAGTGAAACTAAAATTTTTATATTTTTTCATTTAGGACGCGTAATAGTTTAGTAAGTTTGTTATGCATACTCTGATTAGGAAGGTTTTATTTTTGCAAATAAGTGACTTTACCAGGACTCCTACTGCAATTAATAGTTTACGAAAATTACTCTTCGTTTTAGATTGGAAATTATTGAAACTAGAATGTTTGGAATATTGTTATTCTAGGATAAAGTTAATGACATTTTCTTGAGTTTTTTTATGGACCAGTGCCTATTTTGAAATTAGAAACATTTAATTAGGATTCCAACAAGGGTTCCAGTGTAAAATTCCGTTCTGTTTCAGAAATAAATACCGGTATACCTACTTTTTATTATATCACTATAATGTGATATTGTTAAGCCTCTATGACTTTTTATGAGTGTTTGAACTTCCTTTCTTCTAGATGTATCATTTTTCATATGTGTAAGGCCTGTCTTGCTGTTACTCGCTTTTCTTTGGTCTTGAATGAAATGTTTTCTGTTTCATAAGCATGCGACATTTCCAATTCACAGTTTACATTTCATTTCGGCTTAGCACACCTGTCATGTTTCGAATGATTTTCAATGACTGTTGATAACCTGTTAACAAAAATCTATTTTTCTCAGTGATTTCTTCTTCATTCGCTTGGTTTTGATTGATATCGGAAACACCCGGACTTTTATCTGATATTTCACACTTCAAGTTATCTCTAGTGCGATTACGTTCTTGAAACATTGTTCTAAGTCGGCAAAACGCTGATTGATATAGTTCACAGGCAGCAATCATTTGAATTTCCGATTTACTCATTTTTCAGAGCAATAAGTGAATAGCAAAATCATTGTACAATTTATAAAGGATTTGACGGTCACCTAATGATGGAATCCTACATGTCTTCTGATAAAATATATTTTTATATAAATTAAAATTTATAAACATCTCAATATAAATAATTTGTGCAAAATTATCAATAATAATTTTGAATGATAATTTTCTCATTATATATTTGCACATGTTTTTTTCACCACAAATCTGTCAGCTGGGCACTGAAAATTGATTTCAAAATAAAATAATTTTACTGTTAATATATTTTTTTGACAAAATCTCAAAATTGCAATATGATAATTAAATCCGACCAGATTCCTTTATGAATAATAATAATATAATAATAGTAATAATAATAATAATAATAATAATAATAATAATAATAATAATAAAATAATAATGGATTTGAGACATTTCGCTAATTTTACAGAAAAAATAGTTTTTAATTTTAATCAATGATTTCTCAATTTAGACTTTTCACTATATATATATATATATATATATATATATATATATATATATATATATATATATATATATATATATATCTAAAAAATTTTATCTCCAATTATAAATTATTTGGGCTGATACATATAAAAACAACCAAAACAATCCACACGCCCTCAATTTACCAACGAAATGATTTCAAAACTATTTAAAATTATTTATTTATAACAAAATAATATTTGCGCAAAGTTACTTTAGGCTCACTTCAAATTTTCAACAAAATAACCGAAACTTTATTTTGCAAATATTATGTAAAAACCGATAAATATTTCAGAATACCTTCACCTTTGAACTGGGAATCTGACTGGAATTGTATTTATGAATCCGGATGTAAGTTGTAATGAAAATAGTATAACCAATCACTAAAATGCACGCTTATAGCTATTGTCACACTAACAATTCGTATGTTGTAGTTTTTGAAATTCCGTTTATTTTATCCCTCTTCAACTTTAATTATTTAACAAATTTACTATTATTTGTAAAATATCTGCTTATTAATAATAAATTTTATATATTTACAATATTATAAAAAATTAATTTGATATTTCTTATTCAATGTTTGAAACAGCCAATGCAATATGAAGAAGAGTTAGAAGAAATTGTATAAAATTTAGAAGAAAATAAAATAATATAGAAATTTCTCACTTACAAATGTGTTTAGATTTTAGAGTTTTAAATTCAATATCGTTAGAACAGCTTTTCCAATTATAAATGTTGACGAAATCTTTGTTTCTCCGGTTAGGGTTAAATATTTGCTATCATTAGAAATGCTTAATAACCAAGTTGATTGGACGAGAAAAGTAAATTAAAAACAGTATTTTCAAAATGAAAGGGTCAATTTAGCTTTAATAGTATGCCTTTTGTAATAGCTGGTCCACCATTAACATAGCACAGATAATTGGAGATATGATGCAGAGTCTACATTGTAGACGATATCTGAATTTTTTATAAAAACGAATGAGGGACACTAGCATAGAATTAATAAACTTTTCTTCGAATTACAAAATCTGACCTTAAAGTTAATCCAGGAATTTTCAAGTGATAACAATAACATGAAATGATTTTGTGAAATCGTTTTGAATCTCACGGATTGACCACTTTTAAGCTTAGTAGAGTTTTCAATAAATAAATAAATCTAAATAAAACAGCATTTAAAATCAGGAGACCGTATGCTCCCACTAGCTATACTATTATTCATATTACCATTTAATAGCCTTTGCTTATTCTAATTCAACATGAAATAACTAATAACAATTTGAATTTTGCCAAAATGAAATTATTTAACTCGTTAAATTGTTTTCAGATGTGATTGTGGAAAATAAGATCTTGAAAGAAGATTTAAGAAGTAATTTGTGATTTTAAAATTTAAAGGAAATTAATTCATTTTAAAATTAACATACTTTAAAAGAGAGGAGTAGTTCTAAATGGGGGGGGGGAGAGAGGTAGGCTAGTGTTGTTGTTGGTGAGGATCTTATCCAGGCCTTCATAACGAGATCATAATACAATAACTATATAATATGTCTAGTAGTTCTTTTTTACCCGATGCTAGAGTAAAGGTAAATAGAAATGATAGAACTGCTCTTCTGGCCTAAAGTATGTTGTCATAGAAAGGTAAGTAAAGATATATTAACTTTATTATAATGAATAAATCCAGGAGCTAAAATTCAATATCTAAAATCAAAATAATATTTAGTCTAATTAATTAGAGCACAAGTAAAAATTATTATTGTCATCAATATGAGAACCAAGGACAGATCCAGGGGTTTTTGTGGAGAGGAAGCGATCTTTCTTTAGCTATTCGATTTCTGAAAAAGGATTTTCACCTCTTTAAAGTGGAAAAGATCCTCTTGGCATAAGCAACACTTACTGGCAGAGTGTAGTGGATAATAGCTAATTGAGATAGAGGGGCAACATATTCTCATCCAATAGTAAAATGGTTTCATCCTAGGTTGAGGCTAAACAACCAGATTACTGAACCGATTATTTAAATATTTTCAAATGCTTTCTTGTTCATCACTATCGCGAGATTTGATTGATGTTTTGAAGGAGAACAGATTCGTCAAGAGTTTCAAGGTTTTGGGAATTAAAATTTTGATGTCCAAAATTTTGTTAATTGTTTTGAAAAGAAATCTTATATGTCCATTAAAATATTGTCGAGCGTTGGGATAAATACTGTCTAGTTATAATCTTCAGGGCCAAAGTTAGGAACGTTAATAATATTGCTTTGTCGATTCGTTTGGCTTGGTATTTCAACAGATATATCTAGTTCATTGCAAATTTTCAAAACTTTTGAAAAATTACCGAAAAGTCTGAGTCGCAGTTGTTTTGCATCTCCTTCAAAATTTCAGTTAACGAATCAATATTTTTAGGAGAATAAAAAAGTCAACAAATTCAAGACAGTGATAAATTTCTGAAGAATTTTTCTGAAATTTTTCCCCCTCTTAAATTTGTATTATTTTTGTAACATTAGTTTTCACAAACTTTACTTACACTAAAGCCGTTAATATGAAACACACAATTGATAAATGAAAGAAAAACCTCTATATAAATTGTTTGTTTACATAAATTGCTTCACTTTTCAACTCTATTTTCCCAAACTTTCTAATTTAGCACACTGGAACTATTTTGATTTTGTTACGAAACTACCAAAATTTTACAAAAATAATGACATCAGCATCATAAATTCACTCGCCATTTCTACAAAATTTAGACATGTTCAGGCCAGTGTAAAATCTGGACGAGACCGTATTACTGCAAAAACATAATATCAGTTTTGTTGCCAACCAACTTTTCCACAAGAATTCCCTAAATAAGAGCGAGAAAGTGTGCGAAAAAACGATATAACCAATACTTGTTCTCATTGGTTTACGCAGTTAAACTGGTTAGAAAACCTTCAAATATATTTTATTGCACAGAAAAATGCCTCTTTTTCACTGCAAAAAACATGAAACCACTTTTATTTCTGAAATAACACAAATCAAAACCCCCTGTTGTGGGATTAAAACAAACCCTGTTAATCGGAGTGCAAAAATAACGATTTATTTATGCTAAAGTTGTCTAGTTGTTTACTTATCTTGTTTTTTTTCTGATGAGTATTATGTACAGTTGTTTACACAAAAATAAGGACGATTGTCTTTTTTCGACTAATTTTAGTTTCAAGAAAGCAATTTTAGTATCTTCCTGGGGAATATTCGTACTTGATGAGAACTCTTTTGCTCCTTTGTAAGATATAGATAAAATGATAATGATGTAGTGCTCTAGCAAATTGCACCAATTATAGTCCAATGAAAATTCGTGTAAAGTAAATAAAAAATATTGATTTATAGTTTGAAAAGAAATGATTGCAGAGGAAACTAAAATTGTGATTAATTATATAATAACCATAATGGAAGATTGAAGCAAGTGTTACCCTGCAAACTCCTTAAACCTTTCGGTTCATTACTTAATATGCATTTCGATAGAATATATTGCGGAAATTTTAGAACTTCAGTTAATGTTTATTTTTTTTAATATAAAGGCAAAATTATTTCCATTTTCAATTTTAGGTCTATTAAATTAAATTCATTCTTACATAAAAAGCTTCGTTCATTAGTCACATAATTAAAAATTTAAATAATCTTGGATGAAATATTAGGTCTACCGAAATGTTCTGTACGTTTTTAACTTCGTATGTTTTCTTTATCTTTCAGTTGCCAACTTCTTACATTTCCAATAATGCTTTCTAAACTGATAGATATGGCTACACTAAAAACGGATCTGTCAACGAAAATGCCTTAAAAGAGAAACAATCTAATAAATAAGATAAATAAATATTTAAAACTAATAAATAATTAATATTGGCATAAATAAGAGATTAAATAAAAATTAAATAATTATATAAAATATAATTAATATTTAATATAAATAAAAATTAATAAAAAAATTGTATAAATAAAAACAAAAAAAAATTGTATAAAATAAAACTAATAAATAATTAATATTGGCATAAATAAGAGATTAAATAAAAATTAAATAATTATATAAAATATAATTAATATTTAATATAAATAAAAATTAATATAAAAATTGTGTAAATAAAAATTTACATTAAATTAAAATTAATACCTACGGCATACTTTATTGTGATGACCTTGTAAAGGTATTAATGTCAAAGTGAGCTGGAGTCCTCATAACATACTGATGTAAATAATTTTCAAAATAAATTTCGAAAACGTTCAAAATATTTTTAACAATAAATCAAATAATTCAATTCCCAACTTAAAAATGATTTTGCAAATCGTCTTATCGCGCGTTTTCTAATAAAGTCTGGATTGTTTAATTCTCGATTTTTATCTAAGGCAAGTTCAAGTTGGTGGGGTAAGTAAAATGGTGGAATCACCAATAACTCAATTGACATCATTTCGATTTTTCTGCCATTTGCACACGTTCTTAGACTCGCTAGAATTGACAGATTTTACATTTGCATTGAACTTCAATGGCCCTAAAATGAATCAAAACAACAATTCTCATAACTTTGTTCCAAAGGCAACAATTTGGTATTTTATCTCATTGCCAAATGAAAAATTATGTTTGCTAGCTATCACGAGGTATTTCTTGTTCCTATTTAATTAAAATCCCATTTTCACATTTGAGATTGCACATTCTTTCATAATATGTTTATCATTGATTTTAATGTTGGGTTTTCCATATTTTTATTTTTCTAGAATTATATAAAGAAATTGAAATGTTGAAAGAAATTGTATTTAGTAAGTTATTGAATCATTTTTAAATGTTTTTTTATAATGCTATTATTGATATTATGCTTTTTAATGAGATCGGTTATTGATTTATTAATCCCTTTATCTTTGCGTCTTTCGCAGCATTCCCATTCTATCGTTCTGTATCTGTAAATGCAACATAATTGGGAGTTGTACGGTTTCCTTGCTCATTAGCCATGACTATTATCAATAAGTAAAACCAGTAAATTTAAAATACGAAACAAAATTAAGAGTACTGTCAAACTTTTATTAATATCTTTACTAAACCAATTTAATAACTAAAAAATCATAAAACTTCCAATTCATAAACTTTACAAATTCACAATAATAACATTAAATTCAGAAAATTCACTTTACAAAATTTATCCAATTGAAATAAACTAAGACAAAACATTCTCCCAAAAATTTGTTGGGTTATTATTATTGAAAGTCGGTTCCCTCTGACTCCTCGTGTCCTTTTCAAATCAAATAAATAAACCCAACACAGAATAATTTTATTTGCATTTTACCACAGTTACAACTCAATCCGATTTATTTCAATGTTTTGTAATCACAATTTCACTGATTTATTTGCACCCTTGAACCACTGAATAAATTTGATTACCTTAAGGTAGGTTATCCAATGCATAATCACCCTTTCTGATAGATAACTTTGACTTTACTTGGGTTTAGACTCTTTTTTTGACCTGACTACACTACTCGTTTGCTTCGACCACTGGCTATTTCCCTTTCCCTTTTATACTCCTGCTCAGACTGTTTTCAGACAATTGTCAACAGCATTTGCTTCCATACTAAATTATTAAAAATAATTACTTCCCACAGACCACCTTAGCCGACATTTGTCAACAACGTTTGCTACATTACAAATTAGGAAATAATTACCTCTTCATAGATCAGTGGCGCCCATTTAATATTGTTTAGGCCAATTTACCCTTTTCTATTATTCCTTCTACACGCCGGGTTTTTCTCATCTCTCGGGCTTCCTATTAGTAATTAATTTTTTTAAAATTAATTTGTTTTTTGTCTTATATTATTTTCTAGGGACCCCTCACTAAATTTTTATTATTATTTCTGGATTCGTCTCTCAATTTGGCGTTCAACCATACCAATTTCCCCCGATCAATACTATTTCGAATTTTTGTAAAATTTTTAATTAATGTTGCACTTTTATCATTTTGTGTTTTATTGATTTTACCGTGCTTTTACGTAATACCCCAACAAAATTTTATAATTTTTACCATTTTTAAGTTAATTCCATAATTAAAATAAATTTAGATATAAAATTCACAAAAACTCTATTTTGAAATTGACCAGAAGTATACAACTGAAAAAATATATTTTGATGTTATTGACAAATTTTGTGAATGGGCACGTTTGGCAGCGGCTGATATAGCCTACTGTTGGTAACATTTTTGTTGTGGCTGTAGCAGTTTTTCTTTAAATTGTCTTTTTACGGTCCTAGTATTATAATGTCATATTGAGTATCGACTAAAGTGCTCCAATTTTTCATTGACACGATGAAGGGGGTGCAACATTTATACATTATTCCCGGGCAAAAAATACTGCCGCTATGTCATTGAATTTTCATTTCGTGTTACAAATCTCCATCCATATATTTACCAAAGTTTGGGTGTGTCCTCCTATTAACGACATAAATTTACAGTCAAATCTCATCAATTTTATATGGACACTTCTATTATATATCTTAGGGTAACTGGGAAAAAAATTTAAATTAAATCAATATTTGTTTAAAACATATATTTAACACTAAATATTAATGACCAAAGGATTCATCGTTCAAATTAAAATGTTTCACTGGCACTTCAGTACATCTAAACACCATCACAGCAGTGGAAAAGTCTAAACCTAGCAAATACTATCTAATAAATAAATAGATTCACAAAAGGAGGTAGTGAAAAATATATAACTCAAAACAAACACGTTTATAACAGATACAACACACCATCGGATATTTATGATCAAGCCATATTATAGAGAATCAAAATTTAACCATAATTTTAAAACAAGATCAGACCTTTAATCTATTCGAAAAGTAAAATGGTACGATGTGAGCACGCTAGATATTTATGTAATTTTAGCTGAAAATTTGATTTGGTTTCTGACCTACTTAAAATGACTTTGACCAACTTTTTGACATTTAAACGGTTTTGGTTTACTTTAAGTGATTTTAAAACGAATGTTACCTACTTTTAGATTTAAATTTCATATCAAGCCATATTATAGAGAATTTAAATTTACCTATAAACTATCAAAGTATATTAACTAGGTGAAAAATGCAAAAATCTCAACAAAAAACGTGCAGTAAATACATCGAAACATTTTAAATTTGTGATTTTGTAGGGCATTAAATTCTGTCTAAATATGGTTACACAAAAACGGGATTGGGTCGTTTATTCTACGCATTTGAAAAGTAAAGTTGTAGGTTGTGAGCATGCTAGATATAAGTTTGCCCCACCCTTAGATTATTAAATGAAAATTTAATATTGGACCTACTTAAGTTTAAAGCTGAACTGTGTTGATTTCAGTTTATCTTATTAATTTCTTAATAATAAAATATGCAATTAAAAGTTGTACAAATTACCTTTTTAATGTAAGTCGGTAGCAATGCGCACTCCAGATCCAATGTAAAATCATCGATCTTGCATTTCAAAAAAAATTCCAAAGACCCTCCTACTTTAAAATTTTTTGTTTTAATACTCTATTTTAAATTTTTGTTCAAATTATTATTTTTGTTTTAATTATTAATATTTTTGTTTTATCTATTAATATTATTATTATTATTAGTATTATTATTTTTATTATTACCAACAAATAAAACTAATTTATTAAAATATTACCAATAAATTTGAACAACTAATAAAAATCAAGACAAATCAAAACAATAGAATTTTTTTTATTCAAATCTTTATCTGTACAAATCATTGCTGATGGTACAAATTGTCATTTGGAAGATTGCATGGTATAAATCATTATTTGGAGAATGCGGATTTTCATCTTTATCATCTTTAGCAGCATAATTTCATCTGAATTTATCATCTGCAACATTAGATTATCCACACTCATAACCTTTTTTTTAAGAATCCATTTGCGCTTTTTTAACATAATTTCCAAATTCTAGGAAAATTTCAGGATTTTAACACAAGAAAAATTCATTTCCCGATTAATATAAGTTCTTCTAGAATTACAATTTGTCATGTTCATCGATTATATTCGGTTTAGAATGATAGGTACCAATCGATCATTATTATTAACGTCCTGTCGAGGAATTGATTCATTGCTATCGTGTGAATAAATTGCATAAGACATTGGCACTTTAGGAGTTGATTTGTGACAGAGACGTTCCTGCTGCAACGTCACGTCGTTTGTTTTCTGATATTATATTGTATGAGTTTTGGTCAGCGAAACAACGGATGAAATTTCCGTTGATGATTTGGCGCTGAACGATCGCCTTGATAGAATATTTATGTAGTCTTAGGTGAGGTGTATAGCAGGCTTCCGCAAAGTTTTTAAGTTGCGCCCCCATTTTCAACATATTTATTTTTGGCGCCCCCGGCTTAATAAAAAATCATAACGCCACAATAAAAAAGACTTAAATAAAATAAACATCTTTAAAAAAAACAAAGTGTATTTTTCTATTTCTTGTAAATTGAACAAATTAAATATTATGAAAATAACAGTTCTAATGCTTTAGCCAAAAAATAATAATAAATATTCAACGAAAAAACCATACTTCGTTTGTAAAATCTAACAATTTTCTGTGCCCTAAAATTATTATCACGCACCCCAATCCGGGGGCCCGCCCCCTAGTTTGCCCACGTTTGGTGTAGACTTGAGTTCACCACACACAGGTTTGACTTATAACCATGAAAATACCGTTCGTTCAGAACCTGATTTATTTTTTAATATAATCGGGTCAATTAGTTGCAAGGAAAACAAAATAATTTATTTTATTCTTATATTAATCATTAAAACAATGATGTGAACATAGTTTTTTAATCGTTTGTATTGTTAAATTTTGAATATAGGTTAGGAAGAAACGATTGGTTAATCAACCGGGATCTGTATCTACATTACTGAATATAAATATTTTAATTTTAATTATATTTTATGTGTAAAAAATTAAATAATATTAATCTTGCACTTTTGAAAATTGATCGACCAGGAACATTTATTTGATTAAGGCCATCATATTTTTGAAGGAGCATTATTTCTCATGACTAGGGAGGAGCGTTTGAAGTTCTTTAAATGTAAACTTGTAGAGAATCGTTTTTGAGTGACCTGTGTATTTGGCTCAAACCTTTGTTTTATTGAAACAGAAAGTTCCGATGTTGATTTATATATTGATTTATATCTGTTATTTTCGATTTAAAATGTTATTGATTATTTAGTTATAGATTTTGTAACATTTCGATAATCGATATATTTTATTTAAATATATATTTTATATTATTCTAGAAAATGCGGAAAGTTTTACAGAAATTAAGATTATTCTGATTTTTCTCGTTTTTATAAGTAGTTTCATTTCTAGTTAGATTTTATAATTTTTATTCCAGTCACAATTGCAGTGATTTTTATGGTTTTTTTTTATTATCGCAATAGGATATCTCATAAAAAGCCAGTGTTAATTATTGATAGAGAAGTTCAGGTAGACATTGAGGGTGATGTTGTTTATGCAATTATGGAAGCCGGACCGGGGGATGACGATGTTGCTGGAGACGATGGCGGGCTCAATGGCGGGCTCAATGGCGGGGACGATGGCGGGGGCAATGGCGGTGTCGGTTTTGATATACTGAACACGCACTGAAGAAAAATCGATTTTAGAGATTTTGAATTGATTTGTATAATTGTTAATGGAAATATTATAGATTTTTAAAAAATAAAAAATTGATGTTTTTTATAATTATTATATATAATTTTTAATCAATAATTGCATATTGAAATCAATAAAAATTAATAATCTCTGTTATGAGTTTCCGCTAGACCAGTGTGCGGTAACTAAGGGTGGTGGGGATTCACATTTTCCACTTCATATCCAAGATTTGAAATCAATAATAACTAATGGATTTTTTGATAATAAGATTCTTCAAGACAACCAAGCAGGATGGAATTCATTCGAGTCATGTTTGTAGGAGCAACTGCCTTGAATATTTATTAGAGAAATCAATAATCCAGAATAATTGTCAATACTCAATAAACAGCAAAAGGGAGTGGAGTTGATACTTAATTGCGGATAAGAAGCGTTAAAATGTGATAAATACAATTAATGGAAATTCATTTAATGGTGCTTGTGCAAAGATTCATAAATAATTCTACGAATTCTATTTGATGATGGGTAAATTAACTTTGACAATAATGAAATAATAATGCATAAATTACGCGACTTACTCGATACACGTTTGGTTTTCCAAATGGAAATCGAAAATATTTTCTGGTATCTAAAATCTTCGACACAAATTTCGAGTTCTGCAAGTAAGACAAGATGACAACGTCATACCCAAATCCAAATGTTGCCCATAAATTGAAATATGTAGACACTCAATCCAGTGAACTTATGAAGCAGATAGTAATGTGGACTCTAGATCCAACGTAAAGTCCTCGATCTTTAAAAAAGGTAAGCGTCCCCTTACTTTTTGATAACTTTTTCCGAAGACCCCATTATTTTGAGAATAACACTTATTTAGATTAATTTAAGTGCTGGGTCTTCAACATACGACATAATTTTTTTCTTTAATATTAGAATCATCATTATTTTCTATTTTTCTGAAACCATCATGTATTCTTTATTTTTTACATCAGATTTCTTTTTAATTTATCAATCTAAAAGTTGATTATATATACAAACTAAATCAATAATAAAGATATCAATATTCATTCTTACGTTTTTCCTTCATCATTATTGTTAGCATTTTATTATTTGTCTTCAATAATTTCACCCTTAGCTTTCATGATATCTTTATAACTATAAACTATGACACTTGAGTCTTAAGAAAACCCATCCCATGTACCCAAGACACTTCCTCTCATCTTTAAACTTTCCAATAATTTCTTGGGCCAATTGAATTGCAGTGTTTTTGGTGGATTATTTAATATTCTTATTTGAAAATATATCAGCAAGGCTAACAAGATTTCGTTTCTGAGTTTATTCATACTTTTTTTTATCTGTATTCAACAATTCATTACTTATGTGAGTTCCTAATTCTTCATAGTTTTTGACTAAAAACATTTATACTCCTCTAGCACTCAAAATAATGACATAATTCTTACTGAATTCTTTACGGTAGTTTTCAGTGGAATGAGTATATCGATTATTTTCTTTCAAATTAATAATTGCATTTTCTGAAAAAATATCCATATTCAAATCTTCCAACGTTTTATTTAATGGGTCAGCTATTAGAATTCATAATTGCATTAGATATTGTTTCACATTTATAGAATAAAACCTTTATCGATTTCAAAAAACTCCCGCTTCTTCTCCTTCTAAAAAATAACAATTTATTATATTTAGGTATGTTTAATTAAAAATAGCTTATGTTTAGTAGTGGCGTATAAGGCTAATGGCTGTAAAGCTGATGTTATTTTAATACTTAGCCATATACAACATTTAGAGTTTCTCCATTTTTATTGATAATGTGTGTGCTTTTGTTGAGTCTTTTGTTCTTGACATAATAACATATAATTGTACATGTGAGAAAAATTCATCTGTCAAGTCTAAACCATTAACTCCAAGAGATTGCCCTTGAGATTTATTTTTAGTCATCGCGAATAAAAGCCAAGTATGAAATTGTAAACGTTGAAATGATAACTTTAATCCTGTTAGAATTAATGCAATTCTTGGTATATGAATTTACTCGCCTTCATAATGTCCGTTTAAAATTATTGCTTTAAAGACACAGTTTTTCGAGATTTGACTGTCAATCTTGATCCATTACATAATTTTTGTGGATCTAAATTTTTCAACAACTTTTAACACAAATTTGTGTGGAGGAATTCCACTTGGATTTAAGAGTTAATTTCTTCAACTTTGACGTTCATCGGGCCAAAATTGCACGTTCTTGAAGCCATTTTTGATTGAAAAGATTTGCATCAACATTTAAATGCACACAATTAATCATATTATTTTAATTTATGACAATTATTTTTGAATTTTTTTGAAAGTTACATTTTTCCACTTTCAGTAGTTTTTCTATGCCATTACCAATATTGAGCAAATATTCACAAAGTCTTATATATTAAATTATTTACTATTTATACTTATTTTTCGATATATAACTATGAAATAATATATATATATATATATATATATATATATATATATATATATATATATATATATATATATATATCAAATTATGTAAGGTGGCAAACAAACATATTTAGAGTTTTATATATTAGATACGATAGTTATCATCTAATAATTCATTTCAAATTGGTTTTTAATTGTCTCACCTAACATTAATCCTTTTTCACAAACAACAGAGTTTACTTTAACTGCCTTTAAAATATAAATTTATTTTAGTTTATATTTACTGCTGACTGACCGGTAGATCAATTTAAAAATATATTTATTTTAAGTTTGCATTGATGGATGAGATTTATTATGATGTTTACTATAATCTATCTATCTATCTATCTATCTATCTATCTATATACATTATAATATAAAACACGGATACCCACAAGTGTCGTTTTTAATCGGTTAACACTATCGTCTCTCAATTATTCTATTCTATCCGTTTTACTCAGCGTACTCTCATTCGTTTTTGACATAAAATGTATTTGTTTTTGTGTATTTTTTTAATGCATGTAGAAGTTTACCAATGTTATGATCATATATATAAATACCGAAAAAATTATGGTCCATTATTAATAAAAACTCGAAAACGCCAAATAAAAGAAATATATTTCGAGGAAATTATCCTCATCTTCAGTCTTTGTTAAATGTTATTTATGGAAACTATAATGATGTAATATAAGGTTTCATGATTAAATTAAATAATCTCAATAAATTCATTGCTCATTGAATGTTTATTTTTAGGGATGGTAAAATTTTTTCCCACTTATTGAAGTTTTCATATAAAATTTTTAAATCTTTGAAATTAGTTAAATTTTTAAAACATTTGTCTATGGTCAATAATTTTACTCACACCTCTCAATCGTTCATGTTCCTGAACCCGTGTGAGAAGATGACGGTGGGTCTCTCCAATGCATGTGGCCTTGCACCTATTACATGAAAGTTTATACACCAGATAAAAAACTAAACCTATTAGGGTTTGAGATTTATTACTAAATATATTTATTGATTCTAACATTTTTGAAACTATTTTAAACAAATTTGAATTATCAAATGATTTTGTGACAAACAATTTAAAATTTCTAAAACCTTCTGAATATGGAATTACCAAAACATACAATTTTATGGGTTCACCATCATTAGGTGAACTATGGTTGCCATTGCTTTCATCAGGCCAAATTATAAGGCGATCAATGGTTTACTTAGTCAGTCTTTCTACAAACACCTTAGAATATGCTTTTTTATTCAAAAGAAAAACCAGCTTTTGTATAATTTTCTTAGACTTTTCAAATGTCGAAAATAATGACCAAGATTTAAAAATCAAACCCTTAATCATATTTCTATTATATTTAAAGTCACAAAAGCTATTCAAAGTATTGTATAGTCCTGTATCTGTTGGCTTTCTATATATTTCGGTTTCATAATCATTAGCCATTTTTTCGACTAATAAATCTAAAAATGCAAGAAATGAATTGAAAGGAACAGCATCATCAGAACTAGAAAATACTAAAAATATATCATCAACGTAACGCTTATATATTTAAGGCTTAGCTCATTGCTTGATTATTTGCAACAGTCATTTTTATCTAACTATTCACAATATATTGAAGTTGTCTGCAACTTTACCTGTTACAACAGTCACAGCTTAACGATCTTTTTCTACATTGCGTAGAATTAAGACTTACTTAAGGAACACGACATCATAACAGAGATTGAATGTTTCAGCTATAATGAACATTCATCAGGAACTATGTGCTTCCTTAGACGGTGAGGAAGTTTAAGACACTTTGGCGAATAGCCCAAGAAGATTGATACTTTATAATTTTTCTTATGTTTGGTGAGTTTTGATTAGAATTGTTTATAAAATTGTGGTTTCCATACAATTAACACAATAAATAAAACTATTAAATGATTTATTTGTATTTCAAAATCTGTTCATTCAATTCTGATTAATTATTCAGAATAGTATTATTTAATTACTGTTTTTAGTTCTTATTTAAAAAAACAATTTTGTTTATAAATTCGTAAACCTTTTATGCCAGGGAGTGCTTTTATCTCTCACTTATTAATTTTTCAAAATTACTTCATTACAGGAAAACGATAAATTAAAAAACGAAAAATTTACCGGCATAACATATTTTTATGCGTGTAATACCAATGATTTCAGTAAATGAAGAGCTTCAAAAACCAGATTATGGTGATTTAAGATTTTATTATGTTCCTATCAAAATATTTACTAAAAAATAATTAAAATTTATTATAACCATAAAATATTTATCATAAAATTGCTATAATATTAAAATAAATTACATTAAAAAATAACTTTTAACATTAAAAAGCTTTAAATTACCATAAACTTTTATAACTTTATACATTATATTGTATTTTAAATAACAAATCAAAAAACTAATCTATAATAAAAATTTTATTTATATAAATGATTCTACTACCGCAAAAAAAAGATTCTAAAGTTTATTAGCAAAAAAACGATTAAAACAACAGTTGAACTAAAGAATGGAACTATAATAACTGACAAAGAAATAATTTCAATTCTTACAAATAATTTAGCGATGGTAACTAGGTCAAATCTATATAGCTGCTCGTCAATGATACAATACGTTATTTATAGAATTCTACAATTATAAAATAAATTTCAAATATTGAGTATAAATTTGCACTAAAAACATCAAAATTTATTTTATGTTTGGTAATTATTAATAGCCGATTCGCATGAACCTGTAGGAAATCATTTTGGTCCATACTTATGTGGCAATGAGAACGTTATGCTATACCCCCATGCTTACATAATGCTGAAAAACTACAGCAAATTACAAACTTTACAAGCTAAATAACATTCAACCGATTTACACGAATTATAATTGTTTCTCACCATACCAAGTAATCACTTTCCCACCTAAATATATACAAGTATACGCATAAAATACTTCGGCAAACGGAGTGGATATTCCAATGATGAGGAATTCGATCATGTTCAATTCAATCAAGCGTGAATTTTCATTGAAGTCCCTGTAATAATATAGAAAAAATCTCGAAAAGCAGATGCAAAATAGAAGTGTCACATAACTCAGTTTTTCCGGTCGTTGAATTTCGTGGACTTTATTTGAAGATATGTCCAAGAATATGAAAAGGACACATAAGAAAACCCCATTTGATAGGCCTTCAAAAATACCCAACATTAGATATGTCGGTGTAATTTGGCGTGAACTGTCAAATAACGATATTAAATATACAAAAATATTCAAGAAGGCCCCAAAAAACCCAGAACAAATGAATAAATTGTGAAGAATGCATTTCTTAGATTTTCTCTTGGACTTCCAATTCCGCATTGAGAATAAAATAATGATCAAAATAAAAATTCCGGTTATGTTGGAAACTGTGATAATTATACGTATAATTTCATTTTCGGTTTTCCCTATAGTCATTATCATTGCCAAATAGCTACAAGTCCACCCAGTGCCCGCGATTATGGTATAGGATGAAAGGTTCAACCCTGTCATCACGGGTTGAGATATTTTCTCCAGATTCCATATATTTGGTTCCCGGCGTGAAGAAGGTTTCAAATAGTCACTGACCCGGTAAATAAGGTAAAAACTACTTGAAACAGACGAAACAATGAGCACATTTAGAAAATGTGGCTGGTATGAAAAGTGTTCATGACTATTTGGAGCGATAGAATCATTTATAAACTTTTGAAAGAGGTATTTGAATTGGAAATCAAGGCTGATGGAAAAAGCCGAAAAACCTGTATTGATCAACCCAAAAATGATAATCATAATATTATTTTTATTATAAAATATAATCCTTCTAACGTTTACACTTGTCAGATGCTCATTCATATATTGGAACTTGAACTGGCCATAGTCAAGGATGAATTTCGTGAATAATGCCATCGAAACCGCCAAAACGAAGTCGTAAACATAATAGAAGTATTTGCATTTAAAATCCACCAAAAAAGCTAAGAGTGATACCTTGATCAGTAATGTCTGTGTCATGCACAGCAAGGGCACTATTATGAAGAACACCAAAATTCCGTTTTTGAAATTAATTAATTCGAATGAATTTCGTTCCGAATGATTGACTTTGAGAGTGCAAAGCATGAAAGCAACGCTTGCAATGAGACACATTGATGTTGTTAGTAGTGAAAGTGAGAAGCGGTTCAGACTGTGCTTGCAGTCATAAAATCCTGAAATAATTGATGAGGTCGCGTTCATGACAAGGAAAATACAGGAAAACGTAGAAAATACACAGAAAACCTTCACAGAAACCGATTTTATATCATAACAGTCAACATTTCCGTAACGCATCATTGAATTTTCTGAAATGATTATTGATGCAAACCAAATTTTTTCAGAGTTTTATATATTCTATCTTTTTAGATCCGTGACGCTCGACTTGCTACGGATTTTCTGTAGCTTGCTCAAGGTTAGGTCTATTTTTTAAATTCTGCGTTCTTTTTTATGCCATCACATTGAAATATTTCACCGTTTTAAACACTATCTGTAAATCTTTTTTTTATTTATTATTATTTTTTTAATTTTTATCATTATTATAATTATTGTTATCTTTTTGAAAAAGTCTAAGAATTTTCGAAAAACATTTACTGATAGATCATATATAAAATATACTAAAAAAAAAATTTTGTAATCATCAATTTAAAATTTTCAATAAAAATGGGAATTTCATATAATGTATTGAATATTGTTCTTTATAATTTATGTTACTCAACATATTCAAATAATTTAAATTTAAGTAAATCTCAAAATTAAAACAAATATAAAAATTAAATATATAATTAATAATAAAATGGAATAAGGAAATGATGCCGTATATCAAATTGTTGAATCAAGTGGTTGTGGAAAATTTTATTTGTATAAGTTATTACAATCAAACATGTTCAATTCGAAATTCAATAAAATATATTTACATAGAGGAGCTGACAAAGAACATTGACTCACCCAAAATCAATTCAATAAATTGAACATGACAATAATTAAAGGATTTGATAAAAATGAATCATCTAGATTCTAGATTACATCAAAGTGATGTTAATATTATCGATGCTTTATACCAGGAAGCAAATAAAGATAAAGATTTTAATAATTTATTTACAAAAAACTCTAGACATATTGGAGTTATTGTTTTTTTCATTACTCAAGACTTGTTTCATCAGAGTTCATAGAACTCGTAATTTGAATGTACAGTACTTGGTTATTTCTAAAAACCCTCGAGATTTTACGATTATAGATTTTCTTGCTAGAAAAGCTTATCCCAAAGATAGAACAATTTTAATTGATTCTTTTCAAGTATTACAAAGGTTCTCCATGAATATTTATTCTTTGATTATACATAACAATATGCTGATGTTACGAGTTATAACCAAAATTGAAATCTAAAAATAATAATTTGAAATGAAGTTTAAAAAACTAGTTGTTCAAAGTGAAAAAATCAACAAAGAAAAAAGTTACAAAGAAAGGGTTACTAAAGATGAATTAATAAAAGCTACCAAGAAAATTGTGAAAAATAAAAAGTGGATAAATATAAACAAAACATCTAGAAAAAAGCTGTATTTAACATGAAAGTTTAACGTAGTCTGTGACACTTTAATGTCTTGTTGAAGGCTCCTAATAATAAAAGAATGAATATTTTACAGAGTATTCTTCATTTGTTATAGATGATGTAGTTGAAGTTAATGTCAATGTGGATCGTAGTGTAACTGAAGACTAATAAAGAAAGGCTCAATCTATTTAAGAAGAAAAGAATTGTAACTCTTAACTCGATTATAAAATGGTAATCGTCAACAACACAATCAAAGATTTAAAATGATCAAAAAAATATTTCAAATGGTAAAAGTATTCATAATTTTTCAACTATCATAATCATAAAATGCTAATTACTCCGTAGAAAAATATGATAAATAGAAATTTAAATAATGTCTTCATTGTCATTTAACCCAACAGCCCCATATTTGGTATAAAATACCTTATAAAAATAAGGGATAAAAGAAAACGAAAGTGCCTGAAGTATGGAAATAATTTTCAAAGATTAACGATAAATATGCAAAGTGCAACAAAAAAAAGTGTACAAAATAATCGGCTGTAAAGGATCATCGGTTAGATACTTTCGTTACACAACATTAATATTATAAAACAAAATGTGAAGAAGATGATATTTTGTCCAATGTCGTGTCGTCAACAACTGAAGGAGCTGAAAAGCATAGTGGTTTTGTTAGAACGATTCATCAAACTATACGATTGTTTCAAAATTATTTAAACGACGAATATATGATAAAAATTCCTGAACTGGTGGATGCATTAACATCAATAAACTAAGCGGTTTGAATATTACCTTTCCAACATCTTCAAAAAACCCATTAAAAAATTAGCAGTATTATTTTTATAAACTTTTTAATGATGATAATCAAACGAGACAAGGTGTGGTAACAGTATAAAATCGAAAGAGAAAGTGATAATAACGATGAAGTGCCAGCAACCTTTTATTTTTAATTAATTTTTATTAAATAACTAATGTGTGATAAAAATAACATATATTTAATTTTATTTTGAAAGTTCACCACATTCTTTGAATTAAATCTTTACAAACAACCTATGAAGATCTTTAACCATTCGTAGATGATTTCTCAAGAGATAAAATTACTGTTTTTGTTTATGCTTGTTTCCACTTATTTATGTTACCTCGAAACTAAACCAACTCATTTCAAAATCCTAACTGTTGGAACTTTTCAAATAACAAATTATGGTTTTCTCTTAATAACATTTTTCACGTTGTCCTTTCTCAACTCAATAATACTAACAATACTATTTTACATGAAGAAACACAAGACCTTAATATCGAAAGCTCTGTGACCAACTGATTTTTAAAATAAACTTTAATTGGTCGATCATGTAACTACTAACATGTTTGTTAATATATAACTGAATGCTTTTTTTAAAATTATTCATTTCAAACAAATACCAAACTTTAGCAAGTTTCTTATCATATTTTTAATTATTTTTAGAAAACGAATCCGTCAACAAACATAATCAAAGATTTAAAATGATGAAAAAAATGTTCGAAATGGTAAGAAAACTCCGATTATCAAAAATAAAATAGTGAAAGTATTCATAAATTTTCAACTATCATATCATAATTATAAAATTCTAATTAATTATATTTGATTAATTAGCTTCTAGAGTGACAAGAAAAGTATAAAGGGCATTAGAATATTTTTTTATATTGTATAAAAACGGAATTGATACAGATTAAGCGTAATTCTTACAGTGGAAATCTTGCATGGACCTGCACATTCTTATATTAAACTACTCAGTGAAGGAGAAGGAGACAAAGTTATGGATAGAAAGTTTTTGGAAAATGTGAAATGGCTTGTAAAATAAATTACAAAAAATAATCCTGCTTATGGAAGTTGGAATGCATCCAATGATAAATGCAACATAATATGGTGTGATACTAGGTCCATCGCACCAAGAATAGCATTAGAAAGCGAAGTACACTCAAATGGGACACGAGCTCAAAAGGAAAATCATTAGAGAAATCACATTTAAAATATTTAAGTTATATTTCTTATATTGAAACTACGGAAATTAAAAATAAACATCTGCCATTTCTTTTACAATTTCGCCAGAAAGTTTTGGTTTAAATTTTATTTATATACCGTCTGATTTCTGCTTTCGACAGCAATATAGATGTATTAAATTGCTTTTTAGATATTAATATTAATTAAAGTTTTAAGTTCAGATGATTATGTAATTAAATGTTTTTGGTGTTATTTAATTAGGTGTGTTTTATAAAATCAATTTTAATTGGTTTCTCATTTATCTGCTAACATGTTTGTTAATATATAACTGAATGCAATTTTTAAAAAATTCATTTTAAACAAATACCAAACTTTAGCAAGTTTCTTATCATATTTTTATTATTTTTAGAAAACGGAATCCGTCAACAACACAATCAAAGATTTAAAATGATCAAAAAAATATTTCAAATGGTAAAAGTATTCATAATTTTTCAACTATCATAATCATAAAATGCTAATTACTCCGTAGAAAAATATGATAAATAGAAATTTAAATAATGTCTTCATTGTCATTTAACCCAACAGCCCCATATTTGGTATAAAATACCTTATAAAAATAAGGGATAAAAGAAAACGAAAGTGCCTGAAGTATGGAAATAATTTTCAAAGATTAACGATAAATATGCAAAGTGCAACAAAAAAAAGTGTACAAAATAATCGGCTGTAAAGGATCATCGGTTAGATACTTTCGTTACACAACATTAATATTATAAAACAAAATGTGAAGAAGATGATATTTTGTCCAATGTCGTGTCGTCAACAACTGAAGGAGTTGAAAGAGATGAGTTATATTAAAATTTGGACGAATGTCACAATTTTGCAATCAGCTATGTTACAATCACAGTATTCATCATGTTGAACATTATATTTTTTATATAAAGACTGAAAATAATAATGAAGCTCAATCATCTAGTGGACTCTAGTCGAGCTGATAGTGGAAAAGCATAGTGGTTTTGTTAGAACGATTCATCAAACTATACGATTGTTTCAAAATTATTTAAACGACGATTATATGATAAAAATTCCTGAACTGGTGGATGCATTAACATCAATAAACTAAGCGGTTTGAATATTACCTTTCCAACATCTTCAAAAAACCCATTAAAAAATTAGCAGTATTATTTTTATAAACTTTTTAATGATGATAATCAAACGAGACAAGGTGTGGTAACAGTATAAAATCGAAAGAGAAAGTGATAATAACGATGAAGTGCCAGCAACCTTTTATTTTTAATTAATTTTTATTAAATAACTAATGTGTGATAAAAATAACATATATTTAATTTTATTTTGAAAGTTCACCACATTCTTTGAATTAAATCTTTACAAACAACCTATGAAGATCTTTAACCATTCGTAGATGATTTCTCAAGAGATAAAATTACTGTTTTTGTTTATGCTTGTTTCCACTTATTTATGTTACCTCGAAACTAAACCAACTCATTTCAAAATCCTAACTGTTGGAACTTTTCAAATAACAAATTATGGTTTTCTCTTAATAACATTTTTCACGTTGTCCTTTCTCAACTCAATAATACTAACAATACTATTTTACATGAAGAAACACAAGACCTTAATATCGAAAGCTCTGTGACCAACTGATTTTTAAAATAAACTTTAATTGGTCGATCATGTAACTACTAACATGTTTGTTAATATATAACTGAATGCTTTTTTTAAAATTATTCATTTTAAACAAATACCAAACTTTAGTAAGTTTCTTATCATATTTTTAATTATTTTTATTTTTAGAAAACGGAATCCGTCAACAAACATAATCAAAGATTTAAAATGATGAAAAAAATGTTCGAAATGGTAAGAAAACTCCGATTATCAAAAATAAAATAGTGAAAGCATTCATAAATTAACAAACTTTTTTATTCACAGGGAAGCTCTTATCTCTCAAAGTTTACCAGAAGATTTGAAAGTCACGTTAAATGAAATCGTAAAAATGGTGAAAGTGATTAAATCTAGGCATCTTTATTCTCGGCCGTACTCAACTTTATGCAAAGAAATGGGGTCCAAAAATGACACTTTTTACCACAATATTTTGAAAGATAGCTTCTGGCTACAGAAACGTGCTTATTTAACTGATATATATGAACATCTTAACGAACTTAATCGTAAAATGCAAGGAAAAAATGAAAACATAAAATAAATGGATTTAAAGCTAAAATTAAGCTGTGAATTTATGAAGTGAAAACTGTTAAAATTTCTATGTTTAATAGGTGTTCTACCTTAAATCTTGATCAGCAAATATTCAAAATTGTATAATAATATTTATATTTGCTTGAAGAAAAGCTGAGGCATTATTTCAAATCAAGTAGGCTAATTGAATTTGATTGGGTTCGAAATCCTTTTACTTTGCCATCTGAAGAATCTTTGCAAAACTTATCGATGAAACAAAAAGAAGAACTAATATATATAAAAAATGATCGTACACTTGAGCTTCAATATAAAGACAATATTACAATATCTCAATTTTGGTTAATTGCTAAGAAGGAATTCCCAACTATTTAAAAAAAGCTATTGTATTCTATTACCATTCGCTACTACTTACATGTGTGAACAAAGCTTTTCATCGCTGATTACCAATAAAAATATAAAGTGATCGTGCATTAAAAGCCTTGACCAGGAGCTGCGCGTATCTATTTCAAATATAGAACCTAATATAAGCAAGCTTTGTTCTCAACATCAAGGTCAGATATCACATTAAGCTGCATTATAAATGTAATACATAATGTATGTCCCAAAAAATTTTTTGGTTTTCAAAACTTAAGAGCTTTTTTCTATAAATTTGTAGTATATTTTTTTAGTGTGCCGCGATATTTTTACAAAATAGTTACAGTGCCAAAGACTGAAAAATGTTGGGAAGCACTGCTCTATTAGATCACGCGATTTTTTTTAACAGATCGATCGGCTTGCAAATACAAAACATTCTGGAAAAGACCGGGTACTTCCACAAAAGAGTCCCGAGGTATTAAGTTCAGATAATGCTGCAATATCCTACCATCAATAGATTGTTCCACAACTCTAAAGCAGCCAACAGCTCATCGATTTTGTGCTTCGGGAACAAAATGTTTCAGGTTTGTAACGTCTCCCAAGCAATATTGAGCTGTGAATGTCTCGAATATAAATCAAATGATTCTAGACTGAAAAAACGATTAATTATTTTTCATTAGTTGACTTTATTGAAACCTTCGGTGACTTTCAGCCCTTGGATAAGTGAATAGGCTATTCAGGATCCTTGTTTCGATGGTGGAAAAATCTGAACAATTTATTCCTTGAACCTTGCTCGCGAATTGCTACCTATGAAAATATATTAAAGCGATAAGAGTATAGAACCTTATACTGTAAATCATCAAACAAAAATGTATTAAACAAAGCTACAAATCGCGTAAACATCAAAGTTTAGTGCAGATGTTTAATTCATTTCGAAATTATTTTAATTATTGTAACAAATTATTTCAATAATAATTTTATGATAATTTTCATGTTTTATTTAATTATAATTTTTAAAAATATTCTTTAATAACTGAAATTTTGAATTATTTTGCTTTATACTTTAACTATATTTTTAAAATAAACTTTCACATTTAAATGAAATAGTTGTGAAATAAAATTATGTTTAAATATATTAATAATTTAAATTTGATATTTGGGTCATTTGAAATGTCTAAGCTCGTAAGTAGTGATTTATTTTTTCTGTCAATATTATACGCAGACGAGTAATTGATAGGACCGTTTCTGACATTAAATTGAATACTGTGAATTTAATTATTTTGTAATTTATGGTTTTAATATAAAATAATAATTTATAATAATATTTTTTAAAATAAATTAGATGTAAATTTCAATGTTTTATTTAAAAAAAGATTTTAAAATATCTATTTGAATAAATATATAAAAAAAGTTTTAGAACACCAAAAATTTTGACATAACTTCCAAATGCTATATTGTTTTTCTTGTTTAATCTAGCATATTTTTTGTCAAATTCTACACAAATCTTTATATTTTTTAAAAATATATTTTCGAGTTGGCAAAACTCAAAATTGTTTTTGGAGCTCGCTTTACTCCAGCTTACATAAAATATTTTTAATTCTTCTTTGTTAAGAAAATATATTTTTAGTTATTATAAAATTGTTTTATTTAATTATTTTTTTATAAACTCACCATTTTATCGTATTTTCAAAATAAAATAAAAACATAAAGAACTGTAGAGAAAATCAAAGTCTTATTAGCTGTCGAAAAATATTTTTTTAAAAATAAAATTGCATTAATACTCCTATAATTTAGCTCCTGTCTTTTTATAGTCACCAAATGGCCAGCCATATCGGTGCTTTCATAAGACTGGTTTGTTTTTTCTTTATCTGTCATCGGGCTTAAACAATTTTCTCTACTTTTTTGAATTATTATTTCACTGAAGCCCTATATCCTCTACTTCATTAAATCAAGTTCTACATTAGCAGTAATTTTTAAAAAATTTGATGAGTTTATGAACTACGATTTAGAATGCTGGTTAGTAGTTGGTTACAGGTCCTTCTTCCTCGTGTTACCAAGTTGTTGTTACCACTAGGTATCCGTCAATAAGCAACGTTGTTTATTTACCAAATGGGTTGATGTCAGCAAAAGGTGAGCACAATTAATATGTATTACATAGGCCATCGTATGCCTGGTAGGCATGTGTCCGAGTTCTCACTAACTATAACCACATAAGTTTTGTAAGTCACTATTTTTCTGATTAGTGGTTCTCTTGTGAATGAAAATTAATTATAGAAACATTTAATACATTGAAAATTCTTTACAACAATGCATCATATATAATTGGATCATGAGGTCACCGTCATATAACCACGTCATTCTCACATAAGAGTATTTGTTCAGTTGACTTGCCTTTTTCATTTTGTTTCCGAATGTGACTAAAATTACTTTCGAGTTTCAGAGCTTTCGGGCAATCCGATTCATTTTCCTTGATTTGACCCGTTTATAGTACCACGACGAATTCGTTGAATATGGAGTGAAGTGTTTCGAATAAAAACATTATTGACTTCTATCTAATTCATTTCCGTTTCTAGGCTTCTTATATTTATTTTCAGCATCCGGATTTTGATTTGAACCTACAAAAGCCTGCTCCATAAAAAGGTTGCTAGCCTGGCGTATTTTCTTTAGCTTGTCTGGCTTGAATCAAGTGGCCTCCTTGGATCAACACTTTGTTTTCAATCTTTCAACCAGCTATTTTGCTTCTTCCTTTTCCTTAGTAATAGTATATACGTCATCTCAGAATCTTTGTATCAGCTTTTCCTCAAAATACTTAATCAACAATGTCCCTGATTTTCGGAGGTTCGCTGGTTTTGAATTGCAATCATTCCATCAGAAAGGTCATCATTATTTCACACCAAATAGAAGAAAATACATAAATTAGAACATGAAAAATGAGTCACTTGATTTGTTTAGTGTACTGGCAGAATAGGAAGATGTTATTAATTCATATAAAAATTTTGTTACATAATCGAGTTTATCGAAATAATTTTTTGACAATGAGTAGAAATCTCCCAAATTACAGAATATGGATTACTCCATATAAAATTCTGTCTAAGCACGAATGATGTGCCGAATTAAAATTTAAACTACATCACAGAGTAGACATCATCACATTCGATTCTGATTGGCTGACAGAAAGTATGGATCATGCGTTTTACTTAACAAGTTAAGTTGAGAGCCTTGTGTGAGTCATACCAAAGAGTCTGAGGCATTAAAATGACTGCTGGATCATAATATATTTAAATTTTTTGATAAGCTTTTCGATAAATATTCTTAAATAATTTTATTTTTTTGAAAATAAGAATTCAGGTCTGGCACTTGTCCTTATGGTGATTAAAATAAACCTTCAAAATATTTGGCGTTTTATTGTAATTCTCAGAAATTTTGCAAATTTGTTTTAAACAAAACTGTTTCCTCGGTTGAAAAGTGACCAAAGTTCGGGTTGAATTTGACAGCTTCATATTCACACTAGAAGATCAAGTATAGTGAGAACACCAATTGGTAAAAGGTTTGGGGCTCTCAAACTCAAGTTAATAAAAAAATTAAAGAAAAAACGTTAAGTTATTAACATAAGAGAAAAGTAATCAAAATTTATTAACATAAAACTTATAATAAATTTATTAAAAAAACATATTTTACACGAATTTCTGTCTTGCTGTATTTCTTGAAAATTCGACAATTATTTTGGCAATGTCAATTCGATTTGAAATGTTCTGCTATATATTCAGAATGGCCATATAATTTATTCTTTCTCCTTCAAAGTACTTAGTAAATAAATGTTTACATACATTTCAAGACCTTTGGACCATACGCTGTCGCTTAGTTTGCTTGCCACCAAATCCACAACTGAATACTCGAACATCCCTGGTTGAGAATATTGGAACTATTCTGACAAAATAGATTGAAAGGTTTTCAGAAACCCTTGACTTATTAACTTATCGTCCATAGATAGATGTAATACCTTCAAAATAACCTTTGATTGTTTTCAAATACCCAATGCAGCTGATCCTAAAATCTTCAAGTACGTATTCTGATGTTAGCTCTTTGTGGGATTCATGAATATAACTGTCGACATATTCTATTAAATTGTTTACGTTTTCTGTCATGTCGGTAATATTTGTAACAAAACTCTTTAAACTGAAATGAGAATCAAAATTACGACTTTCCGATCTCAATAATAGGCCTCTGCATTGATTTAGATCATATAGAATAAGCTCCTTACTTCCACAAGATAAGTTTGATGACCTAGAAATGTTCAGAATATCGCTCATGGTTTCCAGCAAGGTCTCCAGAACCCGAATAACCGTTTGGACTTTATCATTTACAATAAACTGATTGACAATTATGTCGGTGTTTCCGGTTATTATTTTTTCTTCGGATATTTGAATACTTCCGCAAAAGCTATCAGATAACTTCCGGAAATAAGTTTTTGTATTTCCTTTAATATAATCGTTGCAAGTAGCAGAAATTTGTTTTATCAAGCATCTTAATGAATTGGCAGTATATTCTAATTGCTCGTTTACCTTATTTAGTCTTTTGGATATTCCTTGAATAGTAATTATACATTGGGACTGGCATCTTTTCCTGGTCAAATACATACGTATCTCGTCAGCGGCAAGCGCGTATATCTTGCGTTTATCGGATGACCAGGCTAAAAAATTTTCAAAGTTCTTTTCGAATTCAAATACCAAGAATTGGAACTTGTCACTCCCCTCTAATGCATGTAAAATATTGATAATTTTATTAAATAAAATTATATATTTTGAGTTTATTATTTTTGTTGGTTTTTCTGTTGTTAGATACATATTTGTAAATTCTGTGACAATTTCTTTGAATTCTGATTCTGTCATTTCTTGTTCTGCTGAACTGAAAATATTCTTTTCCGAATCTTGTTGGGAAGTACTAAATAATGAATAAAATTCTGATAACTCATTGAAAACTTCGTTTAATTTAAGATAATTGACAAAATCTCCGTAATTTATGACATTTTCCATGCCGTCTATATTAAGATTAAGCGATGAAATTGACATCCTATCTAACGGACAAGTTTGCTTTATATCCAGCCATTCCTTTACGCAATTCACACAAAATGAATGTCCACAATCTCTTAGTATTACACACGTTTCGCTGCTCATTGGTGAATAGCATATTAAACATTCCTCATTCTTTTCCATTTAAATATTATTATATCAATATTGATATATTAAAACTAATTTTTATATTTTTTGTTAAAAATTAATTATAAAATTATTTAAATAAACAAAAATATGATTTACGGAAAAAACCAATCATGCAATTAAATTGTATCAATAAATTTGTTGCTGAAAGAATTTTATTTAAAAATCCAGTAGAAGCTTGTTTAGGACAATGACGTTTATTATGTGACGGCACCCACAAACCAAATATATGAAAATTTCAAGGCACCATATTAAAGTAAAGTTGCAAAAAGTAAAACAATAATATATTTATTACATACTTGCCTTTATTTAAAGAAAATTTTTAAACACAATAAATATACATTAATTAAAAAACAATAAATATTTTTATGACTAATGGAAAACTAAAGTCTAAATAAATCATTGATAATAAAAATATTAAAAATTATCTACATTTATCTTAAGCTCGCGGCACTGGGTAACTTTGATGCAAATCGAGATAAGATTACACGGAGAATTAAATGCAGGTCAGAAAAAGGCAAAGTTATAAAATTCAAAATTAATAAAATACAAAAATTAATTAAAAATTTTAAAAAATTGGCAGAAAGAAATAGTGAAAAATTTATTGACAGAAACAAGTTCAAGTAAAAATATCATTAATAATTAATTGTTTGAAATTAAATGTTAATCAAGATTACAACAAAAGTTAAATATTATCATTGTTATTTCTTAAAATCTAGACGAGTAAAATTTGTGTAAATCAGCTCGTTTTTTAATTTGCCAAATGAAGGAAAAAAATAAAATAAAATAGATACTCGAAGTGAAACATGAAATGAAAATAGTAATTACGATTCAAAAACACAATAAAAACAATTTTTTTATGTTTTGGATGAATTGACCAAAAATAACTCGAAAATCGAGCCAAATTTGAAAATTTTACAGTGAAAATCAGATTTTTATACAGTTACTATTGAAGCCTAAGAAAAGTTAATAATCCCAGTCAGGAGCCATTTACTCCAACAATCAAGTAACCCATCGCCAAACCCAAGTGCTAAATTTGAGCTAATAAACTAACAGCCATTCAAAGAAATGAAAAAAGATATCAATAGTATTTTTAAATAAAGACAGAAAATGATATAACAGCTGTTAATAAAAAGTTGAATCTGTTAATATTGAAGTTATGATATCAGTAGTCGAGAAGTCAGGTTTCATCTAAGACAAAGGTAAAAAGAAATATAACCAAAGCTGATGGAAAAATAATAAGCAATAATTTACAAAGCGATAAAGCTTCGATGTTTACCGCCAAAGTCAGAAATTGATGAAAAGTTGAGGTAAATTCTCAAAAATTTTTAGAAACGTTAACAGAATTGAGTAAAATGTTACTGAGTATAGGAGATTAAAAAGTGAAAGATATGAGTATAAAAATATATGAATAAAATTAATTTGAAAAATAATTGGAAAAGCGCTGTTCATATTTTTTATATTAAAAATTTTAGTCGAAAATAATAAAAATTTTGAAAATAAACGATATTTTGTTCAATGAGATTATTATAAAATTTATTGATTTATTTAATTATAGAAAATGTTGTTCAGGTGGAACCGGGTGTATTATTGGCAGATATATTTTATTTTCATTTTAAAATAAACAAATTACAAACACAAATTTTAACAATTTAAAAAATTAACTCAAAATCATTTTCTATGAGAGGTTTGTCTACCTATTAACTTTGCAATTGATAATTATTTTGTTGCTTTTGACTGCTGGGGAATTTATTGGAACGATAATAAAGCAAATCCCTTCATTTCTTTCATTTGATGGTTTTTTCCTTTCATCAATGTTATTCCGACCAGAAAATTTCCTTGTTTTACTTTTAAAAATTGTTCCATTTTCTTGATTGATCACATCTATTGTCACTGGGTATTGGAATGGCCATATCATGCTTTCGTCGAATTTGCCGCACATCAAGTGAAAATGGACGTCAATTGCGTTTAAATCGATATAAACACTCAAGCACATTTTATATCCAGGTTTGTCGGAATAAAATGGCTTGCTGAAGATCTGTATCCCCCTCCATTGTGATAAATTCTGGATTTGCCATTTGAAATCACAAAATGATTTTAGATTTTTTGTTTTTCTTTCCGTTTCCATCATCTTCCCTAATGAGACATTTGATTTTTTGTCAATTGTTTGCTTTGATGTTTTATCTTGTTTATCTAATCCAGCAGCAAAATTTAAATTTAACCCCGAATATGTTTCGTATTCTGTACCCTGTGCCGGAAACTGCAAATAAAGAAATTACTTGAACAACAATTAAAATAACAAATCAAAAAAATTAAGAAAAAAATTGAATTTATTAAACAATCAATTAGCTAATCGTTATTAATTAATTTTTATTAATTTTTAAATTAAACATGTGTAAAAAGTATCAAGACTTCTTCTAAGTTAAAACTAAGTAAATGTTCAAATAATCAACATAACCATAAACTTTAAAATCTTTTATTGTCGACAGCGGAATCATTTTTGTAAACATAATTTAAATAAATAAATGTAAGCAAATTTCCGTAATATTTATTCATAAAATGAAATACATAATATTTTTACCTAAAATAGGATTTGATCACTCAAAAACAAATTTTAACCAGACTTTCGCTTACTTCTGCTTCTCTTTGATTGATCTTTTCTTTCACAAAACTGTTTTCAATATATATATATATATATATAAGTATCTCAAATTTTCAAATTTAATTTCCCAAAATTAAAAATTTGAATTGATCCGAATAAATTTGCAATTGATATTATATTTTTATTAGTCTTCATTTTTTCCATTCAGGGCGGCGCAAACGGTGAGCATATTAAGCATTGCATGGGGGGACATACTAGGTTAAGGCGCCAGAAGAATTTTAAAAATAATTAGTCGGACTTCACTTATTTTCAATTGAGAATGACATTTGTGACGACATCGATAACAACAAAAATATTAACAATTTTGTGGCAGCACAAGCACGTAGAATGAAGCTTTAAGAAATATTGCCTGTATATAAAATTAATGTATAGAACACTTAGAAATAAAATTTCACATTTGCTTAATTTTTTGTTTTACTTCACATATACTAAGTTTTTATTACTTTTATTTTCACTTAGGATGAAATTATATTAATATTAATGTTATAAATATAATTGTTATTAATAATTACTTGATTTAAAATTATATAATGCATGTATTGTTAGTTGTTACTAAAGGGATGCCGAAGCAGTTTGCGCCGCCCATGTTTACATTATAACAAATGTCTCAGTCAACAACAATCATGAATATAAAAGGAAAAGAGATTACTTTTCAATAATATACATACGTTAATCATTTGAATTTTTTAGTATTTTAATATAACGTTTTTCACTTTTCTACACAAGGCTTTATTAAATCTCCAGAGAATATCACAGAGCCAATTTGTCATTAAATTTTAAAAACGATTCATTTGATTTAGAAGGGCACTAGAGGTTTCACTGAATTAGAATTCATTCTGAGTTTAACTTTCTTTACAAGACTGAAAAGAGAACTCCGTGAAATCACTAATTTACGAGAGGGGAATATGCAAATCTTTTCAATTTTATTTCAAATTTCATCGCTAAAAAATTCTTTAACGCAATTTTCTAGCTTGAATATTCTACACAAATGCATTTATTTGCTTGCCTCAATTATCGCGCCTCTTTCCAAATTCTCATTATTGCTTTTTTATTGGTGTAATGATCTCGTTGTTTTCAACTTCTATAAGCAATATAATGTGCATATTGATGATTAGCAAGACATTCATCGGAAAAGTAAATAATAAAATTGAAGTGTTTAAACTTGAAACGCTTATATTTACTAATGGTATTCGATTTTGTAAATTCAATTTTAATCGAATATTTGGTATCGTAATCAATATCCATATAACGAGGTTTGATATTTAATTCATTCTAACACTGCATGTTGGTTCCAGACAACTTTAATGAGTCTGCAATTGCATATTTATTATTATCGATATCAGTGAAACTTTCAATTTTTATGTTCGCATTTGACCCGTTTTGGTTTTCTTTTAAAATTTCATTTATTTCCATTATGACATAGATAAAATTTGTTTTACTTAAGAAGGAAAAATTTAATCTCTGGTCCCATGAAAATGAATGGAATTTTATTATTATGGGTTTGCGGGAACTTCACTCGTTGATTTGAGTTGGCAAGCCTCGATTATTAGTTTCAATTGGACTTCGGAAAAAACAGTAGTTAATCCATGGCCTTCTTCAAGGTTGATTTATCCATTTCGAAATTTTGAGAACCAACGAATGATTGTAAACAAATTTACATACACTTGATTTAAAATTCCTAGATATTTTAAGCATTTTGAGTAGCATTACGCCTGACTTTAAATTCGTAATAACAATTGTAAAGAAAATCATATTTTTACATATTTTTATTAAATTAATGAAAGTAAATAAAAAAATTATTTTAATTAAAAACGGTTTATATCTAATAAAATTGATGATAAAATAAGCTTTAAATTGATATATAATTTTGGTTATTATCATTGAATTATTAAAGTTAAATTTACACATACATAAAACTGCATATTATTTTTGCACCAATCAAATATAGTGAATAAATTTTTCAGTTGATATCTTATATTCTTATATCCCTTGTTTTAATTGTATTTATTGTACTTATCTTTAAAAGTTTTCTTTTCAGTTGTAATCATTTTGTTTCAATCAAATTCATTTCAACAAATAATGAAGATATTTATCACTTCTTTATTGTCTTCTTGTTGCCACGGATTGCTAGAGCTCTGTAGCGGTGAACTAGTTCCACTTGTCTCAATTCCGAATTCATCTCTCTCAAGTTTTCTTCTCAGCAAATTATTGTAATTTTTTACCTCTATCAATTCCTGATTCAGCTCCTCTATTTCTGATGCATTTGTCTCTTCTTTTGTTTCGAGCTCACATATTTTTTGCTAAAAAATCGAAAAAAAGCAAAATTATTTTTGTTTCACAAATTTACTTGTTGAAAAATTGATTGCAACTTGACATTATACAATTGTTTGTTGAATTCTGTAACTTCATTTTTCATTGACTCGATCTCACTTCTTAAATCCTTGATTATATCCGTAAATAGTTTGCTATGACAACAATTGTTTTCATTGGAATGCTCTCTTGTTTTTTCATTCGTCGTTGCATTAAATTCACACCCGAATTTGTGATTCGGATTTTGATTTTCGTAGGGTCTCAGATTAAATCCAATCATGCCGAATTCATCTGTAAATTGCGAGTTTTTTCTTGGACAATTTACAAAGATTTCTGATATTGGATTGGCTGAATTATCTGCTATTATATCATTCTCCAAATTTAACATTTTATTTTGACAATAGCTTGTTGTCCCTGGACAGAATTTATCATTTCCAGTTAAATAATGCTCAATGCAATCGGAACAAAATCGACAGCCACACGGAGCACTGCAAGGCTTTGACATCAAGTCATTGCAAATAATGCATAAGAATCCACCACTGGAGTCGTCGTTGGTTTCAAAACTATTTTCACTGAAATCTTTCCAAATGTTTTCTGACATTTTATCTAAAATTAAAACAATTTAATTATAAATTAAGAACGTCTGATTATAATTAATTAAAATATTTGATAAATATGCACTCAAGTGTCACTCTGTTTCGTTTAGTTTTAAAAAATTTCGAAATTTCTTCCCTACAAGATTACCAAAAATATTTCCATCAAAACAATATATAAAATAGCTAAAAAACTGATCAAAGTTGATCAAAAAAATAAAAAATTCTACAAAAATTTCAAACGGAATTTCCAACTGAATAAAATAAGTTTTTAAAAATGATATTCAGTGTGATTTCTATTGACATGCTAATTTCAAGCTTAGTTCTCGTTTAAGCAATCTAAGAAACTCGACTCCATTAGGGATCGAGCTCAGCAACTTAGTTACCCGCTCCCAAAATGTGACCGATCCACCAGTAGGCTGTATCAAATATTTAAATATAAATACATTAATATCTTGCAAACTAGGCAATGAAAAAACTCGTATCATCCCTCATTTTTTAAAAATCATTTGATTCTATTATTTACCGGCATCAGATGCCATTGCAAACTTGAATCGTCTTTGAACTATTTGGTGACATACAGATAAATATTAGATATATTTTGAAAACCCCAACATATCCGTGTACCTATTTGAACTAAGCTTATCTGCCTGTTGTATTTTATGCCCTCTGATTTTCGAGATAATTTTCATTATACATCAAACAAGACGAATATAAATTATTATTTAAAAATTTTTAAAAATTTAAAAAACTTAATTTTAATATCTAGTCAATTATTCGAGATTAAAAATATATCAAGGTACGTCCTATGATTAAAGAAAAACCCCCATGAGAAAGGTTTCTACCAAATAATTTATATTTACTAAATTTTATTTTTTTTAATTTAAAAAAATATATAAATAAATAAAATATTTTTCATTATCAAAAGTTAAAAATTTATTAAATAAATTAATTTAACAAAATTTGATTTTAAGAAAAATTCAAAAATTATTTAGAAATGTTTTTGAATTATTTTTATTTTAATAATCGCTAAAAAATTTTATATTTTATTTATAAAATATGCAACATCACAACTGAAAATTAAATTTTTCATATATTATATAATTAGTTTAAAATAATAAGAATTAGCATTTAAATTTAATATTTTTAATGACTATTTCATTAAATTTAATGACTAATTTATAGTTAAGTAATTATAAAGCTAATAAAATCAAACCTCATATGAAATCTTTATGATGAAGAATATGAAATGATGTTGCAAAATAAACCAAAAAAACTGATCAAAATAAGTTGCTAAGAAAATGTTGCTAACAAATTATGATCTGATCATTTAAGTTTATTGAATATTTTATTGATTTTGCTCACTGATCCGTGACGGAAATTCAATGGACAAGTGAAATTAAATGGTTTGTAATTTTTTGTTTTAATTAATTAGAAAAAAAGTTTCCACATTTATATGAAAATATTGACTGGAGGATTATAGCCTAATAACAAATAATTTTTAAAACCTCTATTAATCAAACTTAAAATTTTTAAATTCAATTGTATATTAAATATTAAATAATAATTAAAAAATGAAATTAACATAATCTAAATAAAGTAAAAACAATATCAAATATAAAACCTGAATTTTTATGAAAATAATATTTTTTGAAGAACAAATATATTTGAGTATTATTAAGGTCTCATGAGTGGGGTCGGATTATTATATTCAGGACTCTAAGCACTTACCAAGTATGGTGCCCGAACCTCCGACCAAATCCAGGTAAGTACAAGTTCTACTAAACTAATATTAAGTACAATATTATATAAACATGCTATAGTCTATACACCACACATCGTGTTACTTTGACGATGTAAGTTGTAACATGTATGAGTATTATGTAAAAAGGTAGGAAACTACTAGTAGCTGTTATAATTTTTTATAAATAAGAAATTTCGTTTCCTAGACTTTATCATTGATTTCATCGTCAAAGTAAACTGAGGTAAGCATATCTATCTCGATGCTGACCAGAGACAGAGTCCAATCTCTCCTGTTTTATTGTTGTTCTATAAGGGTTTTGGAGTTTCTTTGTCTGAGAAAAGAATCGTTCAGCAGAGAAATTTGTTAGCATGAAGGTAAGGAAAATGCAAAGTGCAATATCCAGGTTTGGAAAGACACTACCAGGTCATCGTGGTGCCCATTTCCATTCAGTTCACTAATCACGTGCTTAGTGTGATTATTGGTTAATACCGTAAGGATTTAAAAATCACAAATTTAGCGGCGCCCTTATGGCGTCCTTTTGAACTGGAGTGGGCCGGAGCCCTTGGCAAGTGCTCCAATACCAAGCCGTTGTTACGCCACTGATCATCGAATTCTTTAGATCAGTGGTATTCAACGTGTGTTCCGTAAACAATATCAAGTGTCCCATCACGTTTAGGAACATACGTGAGGATTTGCTATAAATATCAATTCTTCTTGAACGCTAAAATACCAAAAATAAATCATAATTAGCCATAATACATTTTCTAGTGCCTTCAATAAATATTAATATAATTTGTGTTACACTTTATAAAATAAACTATTTAAAACCTCTGCATTAAGATTGATGATTTGTTAAATTTCTTAAATTTTACTACTTTGTGTCTCAGAGCGAAATTTCACTGTTTTCAGTAGACATAGTTAAAAGCAGGGAGATAGTTCACTACAATGCGCACGACAGATCAACACCAAAATAAAATTATAAAGAAAAGTAAAATATTTCATCGGTAGTCAGGAATTTGAAAGCAAAAATAGAGTGAGAAGTATTTATACTAAAGGAATTAATCTGATAATTGTTTTCAACCACTGGCACCCAGGGCCGCGGAGAGGACTTCTGGGGCCCCGGGGATATACTTCTTGTGGGGGCCCCTGCCAAGAGCGTGGAAAATAAATTTCCCCTCGGACTTTGGGTCATTTATAAATGAAGCGGGAAACCGCAAAATATCCTAATTGTTATTGGAACAATGTATTCATCAATAAATTTCTCTTACAAAAATGAAAACGTTTACAACTAAAATTACAAAAAAAGTACAAAAAACAAATTATTTTTTAAAATGTTGCTTTCCGAACATTTCCCCTAGCAAACAAATTGATTAAGTCTTGAAAATCAATTTTCTTAGCCATTTCAGATTCAATCGACAACATTCCTAAATCATTCAATCGGTGTTGTGACATTGTGAATCTCAAAACATCCTTTATCCTTTTGAAAACACTAAAGGATCGTTCTGCTTCAGCAACGGTTACAGGGATCGTACAAAATAATCTTATTGCTATTATTATGTTGGGAAACAATACATCCAGTTTCATTTTTTTAATGATGTTTAGTAACTCAATGAGCGAGAGAGATTTGTTTTGTATATTGGCATCATAAATTAATTTTAAATGGAGTATTTACTCACCAAGATTATTGTCAATATCATTTTCATATACTTTTTGTAATTTTTCGGATTTCGTGTGTATTTCTTCATCATTAAGGTTATGAAATAAACATAATACATTGAATAACGAATCAATTTCTTTAGCCGCATTAAATCTTCTTGTAATATTTCCAATAATACAATCTAAGAAAACATTGAAAACATTTATTCTGAATTTGTCACTTGGTGTCATTTCTAATTCGTTCCCCCATTTTTTCCTTTTACTACGTTTTGTTTAAAATCTGTATTTATCTCTAAAGATGAAAAGATGTATCTCCCAAATTGCGACGACGCCCTTGGCAACTGCGACGTGCGACAGTCGCTTTTTAAGTCACGCGATCCACACGATTTAAGATTTTAAGATTTATGTAAAGATTGAAACAGATTGAATTAAGAGTTTAAGATTTTCGATGTAAAGATTGAAACATATTGAATTAAGAATAAACCAATTACTGTTTAAAACATCACAGGATTGGTTAATGGCGCACAACAAACCCACAATATTAAAAATATTTAAATTCACTTACCTTAGCGTTGGACTACATTTTTATCCGGCGCCCCAAACACCCAGGGAACCCGGATACTTTCCCCGTCACCCCCCCTCTTGTCGGGCCTGCTGGCACCTTATCAGAATGGTAGTGGCCTTGGGTACACGAGTTGTAGATAGTAAAATAATCATGAAGGCGTTTAGCAATGTAAATAATAAATCTATATGTGACCCTAGAGAAAAATAAAATAATATACCCTAAAAGCCAAAATAAAGCTCAGCACACAAGCAAGAACAGAATAAGATTAAAAGTTTTTTCATTTTGTTTATTTGCATTAATTTAATTAACTTTAAAATTACAAAATCAAAATTTAATATAAAGTTGAAGTAACTATAGCAATTACCTAAATATAATTTATTGAATATGATTTTATTTTTTTGGCTTATTATAAATATTTTAATTGGACTGATTAATTTGAAATTATTTCTATTCTAGATAAAATGTCTGAAAGAATTTTTAAAATTATGAAAGAAAACAAATTTGAAATTGTGAATGAAATCAGCCGAGAATTGAAATGCAATATTTGTAATGAATTGATGATAAAAGCTTGCAGCGCGCCCTGCGGTTGCCGATTTTGTTCCCATTGCATTGAGCAATATCTGGATGGAAATGATAAATTCTGTCCAGGAACATCTAGGCGCTGTCAAGAGAAAGGGATAAATTATGTGAATGATATTGTGATAGACATTCATGCAAATGTCGAAATATCAGAAATCGTTGTAAAATGTCCAAGGCAAAATTGTGAGTTTAAAGACAAGTTGGAAATGATAGCAAACCACATGAGGACATGCGACAAGCGTCCGATCAGCTGCCCATTCTATGCGATTGGATGTAAAGTGAATGAAGTGATGAATGACACAATGAAAGCCCATCTCAACGAGGACAATTATTGCCATAGCAAATTATTGATTGATCTGATCAATAAATTACTCAGTGAGATGAAATCAATGAAGAATGAAATAATTGAAGTGGGAAGAGAAAATAGCCAAATCAAAGATCAATCAGCAAATCAACAAGTAAATTGATTTATGAAAATATTTGATTGATATTTGTGATTGCAGCAGAAAATATGCGAGATGGAAAGCAATGAAATGGAAAACCTGAAAGAAATTGAGGAGCTAAGCGAGGAAATGGTTGTCCTGAAGAATGAAAATCGGAGGTTGATAAGCGCGATGGAGAAAAATGCTCAATCAATCACTGCAGTATTTGATTTGCATTTGATTATTTATTTGTTATTGATGTGTAAATGCAATGCAGATGACACAGAAAATCGGAATGATTGAGACAAAATCCCAACAACAAATTGATGAATTGAAACAAAATCATCAACAACAGCAGCAGCAGCTAAATAATGAAGTGAAACTGATTTGTAATTAAAATATTTGAATTTGTGATTTATTTTCAGGTGGAAATGCTGAGGAAAGAAATCAATAAAGTGAGTGAGCAAAATGCAAATGGCGCATCGAGAGTGGATAATAATAACAGGGAAACATTTAAATGGATTATTGATGGGAAAACGAATGATTTGGAATTGAGAATAATCGAGATAGAAACAATATTAATAACTGCAGGAATTTGCTGGGAATTTGAATGGAAAATTGAGAATTTAGCAAAACAAAAGAGTGGCAAACAGATCTACAGCAAGCCGTTTTATTCTGGACCAAACGGATACAAAATGTGCTTGAGTGTTTATATTATTTGGAGTTTTGCCATATCTGTTAGCTTCCATTTGATGCGAGGAGATTCAGATGATAAATTGGAATGGCCATTTAAATATGCAGTAACAATTAATGGGACCGATGCAGGAAATGGAGTTAAAACAATAAAATATTCTGATAGACCTACTGATGCCGGATGGATGAAACCATCAAATAACATAAATGTGGGAATTCAAGTTTATCATTGGCTTGATATTCAATTAGATTCACAAGCAATAAAAAATGATCAGCTGCTGATGAAATGCAGAGTGGAGCGCGAGAAATGAAATCAATTTATAACGGAATCTGTGATAAATCTGAATAAATATCTGACTTAAATAATTGATTCTTTGCTATTATTGGTCAGTGTAAATAAAGGCCAGTTTCAAATGCCAATGAAACATCCCGATATAAAACTCAGAAGCCCCTGAAACATTGCAAACATGTACAATAGATCATTGACTTGAGAGATATGAATTGGAGTCTCTCAATATTACTTTAATTGCCATTGAAATAGCTCATTAATTATTGCTCAAAGCAATACCAATGAGAAATAATAGAGGATGCCGCAGAAATCATATTGCTAGAATTCACTAAAGCTCATCAATTTTGCACTGCAGTTTTACATAAGAAATAACTAATTTATATGTTTAGAATATCTTTTGGAAACAAGGACAAACATTATGGACAAGAAAATACATCAAAGCGCATCGGATAATATCAAAACTGGCATCACTTCAGTTTCATTAATATAGGTAAAAAATAACCAATAATAAATAGGATTCGACCGGTTCAAGGTGACCACTTTTCCATTTCGAGGTTGAGCAAAGAGCATCTGAGCTGATAAAATTAAAGTTATACTTTTTTATAAATTTTGAAAATAATGATACATCACCAAAAATAATGGGAAAACGTGAATTATAATTTAAATTATAAATGACATAATATTTTCTACAAAATTTGACTATCAGATTTATTTAAGATTATATTGCCACAGTAAACTGAACTGTATTAATTTATAAATGAATAAATTTTTGAATTTGAACTTATTCGATGGAATTAATTGGATGGAAAACGAACTAGCCAGATATGGAAAAACGTACCTGATTCATTTCATTATTTCTGTTATAAGAATTCATTATTTCTGTTATCAGAATTATACGGTAAGATCTCTCTTCTTTAATTTTCCTGGTTTCTTTACACATTATTATTAGTTCTATTTGTTTCTTTTGTAAACGTTTCTGGATTCATTCTTCTTGTTTTTTCTGAGTAACTGCTATTCTTTAATACCATAATTTCTTCAGTCTTTTCTTTTGATTCCACTTTTTCATGTATATTTGGCAACTTATTACGTTCTTCTGCAGTCATCGCTGGTTTCGTTGTTAGCGCATCTTTAAATTTTCTGTACTTGACTTGTCCAGTTATAATTTCATTAGCCATCTCATCTACCGTCATTCCTGAATTAATAACTTCATCTACTAGTTTTAGTACCCTAATTTCAAAGGTCGCATATCTTTCATTTTCATCTTGCTTTATTGCAGCTAGTTCTTAAAATCTTGTCTATAATAGTTCATGTGATTGTAAATGTTTCACTAAAACATTCTTTAGCTGTCTTGTTTGTTATTTTTGCCTGTTTTAAAATTTTTTCATAGTATAGCTATTTCATCTCAAAGGAGAAAATTGAATACTTCTGTCCTCTTCAGATCATTTAGAGCGATCCAATAATCAATGAGTTATCAGTTTTCAGCTTCTTTGGTATATCTGTCATCGTATCTTCTCATTTACATATCAAACAATTCTTGAGCTTGTTTTGGTAGTATATCTCTTGCAGAAATTTTCTTTTCTCTTTGAGTCTTTACTGTATGAACATTTTCAGCGTGGGCGCCAGCTAAAGCTCTCCATTATACATAAAGATTTATTTTCATAACTTAGATCGAAAACTCCTTTAAGTAGTAGTGTATATTGCGCAAGCACTAACACATAATAATAATAATAATAATAATAATAATAATAATAATAATAATAATAATAATAATAATAATAATAATAATAATAAAATAATAATAATAATAATAATAATAATAATAATAATAACAATAATAATATTAATAATAATAATAATAATAATAATAATAATAATAATAATAATAAAATAATAATAATAATAATAATAATAATAATAATAACAATAATAATATTAATAATAATAATAATAATAATAATAATAATAATAATAATAATAATAATAATAATAATAATAATAATAATAATAATAATAATAATAATAATAATAATAATAATAATAATAATAATAATAATAATAATAATAATAATAATAATAATAATAATAATAATAATAATAATAATAATAATAAATTAATTACAAGAAAGCACCATTTAAACACAGGTTTTTCGATATATTTTGACTTATTAACTGTCATCATTAGGTACAAAAACTAACCAAAATAGTATATATTATTTAAATATATTATAATTATAATAATATTTGTGAGGTATTTGTAATTATTAATTAAATTATTATTGTGTGAATAAACATTAATTAGGCTATTACATAACGCAAAAGTAATTGTTATCTATTTTTTATTATACAAATCGTTTTAAACATTATTTATAATGTAAAGGTTTTATACTAAGAACAGATCACAAAGCTATTATATTTATGAAAACTAAGAAAGCTATTACTCCTCAACTTCAAAAATGGATAAATCATATTAGCAATTTAAATATGGAAATACAATACAAAAAATGTGAAATTATTGAAAGACAGGATTGATAATAACTCGAATTAAAAATCTTTTAAATGCATAAATAGTCATGGTGACAACTGATAATAAAATTTGGATTCCAGAGAATAACTGATCTAAGTTCATCATAGAGTTTTAAAAAACTGTCATGCTGGTGCTAAGAAAGTCAAAATGAATATATATCAAACAATTTTAATATGAAAGATTTAGAACCATCTGTTCATAAGTGAAATTGTCAAAAAAGAAAGGTTGATACAACTAGAATTAAAGAAAGAATAATTTGCACAAGTGATTCTAATTTATTTGAGAAAATCTATGTGTATTTTTGTGGACAATTACAACCAACAATAAAAGGTGAACGATACATTTTTGTAATTATTCACCATCGCAATTCTCTACATGCGGTTAAAGCACAAGATGAGCAGACATTAGCTCAAATACACAAAGAAGAGTGAATAATGAAATTTGGCACCTAAAGAATAATTAATTTTGACAAAGGCAAGTCATTTGAATCTAAAATGGTAAGAAAAGGTTGTAGAAGACCACAATATTGAAATAACGTATTCAAGTCCATACCATTATTCGGCTAATGAACAGATTGAGAATCAGTTACGAACTATAAGAGATGTAATACAGATTACACTTCAGGACAAAAGGCATAAATCATGGGTTGAAGTTCCAACTGAAGTTCAATTTATGATGAATTCAACTTTCCAAAAAACTATTAATAAATCTCCCGCTGAAACGGTGTTTATAAAATCAATTTATAGTGAATTGTTTTCAGAAACATCGAAAGATAAAATAATCAATCAAATAATACATGGCGAATTTCAAATTGGAGACTGTTTTTTTTTAAATGGATGTTCACTATAAAAGTTAAAATAGATACATGGGATCAGGGAAGATTATTAAGAAGCTGCACGAACGAAGTTATGAAAAACGGAAAATGGAAGTACTTTAACTAGAAACATTGAGCAGCTCAAAGCTTTTAAACATAGGGGGATGTGAGGTATTTTTAATTATAAATTCAAAAAAAATTTATTTATTATTATTAATAATTATATTAACAGAATTTCTTATATTAATGGAATCTATTTAAATATTTTTTTACAATACAATTATATATTTAAACAAATTCATAATAATTTGTTTGAAGAGTTTCTGTAAAAATAATTATTGCATAAGTAAGCATTTCAACATACAGAATTATTTCAATAATAATTTAATTTATAAGTAAATATTTTAGCTATTCAACTTACAAATACGAAATTCTCCCCCTGCTTTATGCCTTGAATATTTAATATGTTACTCAATACATATCAGTCATAATTTTTATTTGACTATAAATTTTAATGTATTGCAATCATGATTTTTAATTTTTGTCAATA
This sequence comes from Schmidtea mediterranea, assembly GCA_022537955.1. NCBI lineage: Eukaryota > Metazoa > Platyhelminthes > Tricladida > Dugesiidae > Schmidtea > Schmidtea mediterranea. Next base: position 29,653,915 of record CM039681.1, read on the forward strand.
TATATTATGTGCAAATTATACATTTTGACAAATCTATTGAAAGTTATTGAAGCATACCAAAATTTACAATTAGGCCATTCAATTGTACGAGATGCAACAAAACTGAATGATCTGATATGTTGTTATTGCAGTCATCTGGATCTGGACCATTGTCACCTTTAGCATGGCCAGTAGGTTCATAGAATCAGTTCAGGCTTGACCTTCATTCAATTCTTTTTGGCATAGCTTAGAAAGTGTGCAAATTGATTATTTGTTCAGACATTCAAAGACATTCAATTTAAATGATGGTCAATTATATTATTATTATTATTTATATTATTATAAATGTTAGTATTATTATTATTATTAATATTAGAGTTTTGTTTTTATAGGAACCCTTAATATTTAAAACATCCATAATTTCAAATAATTCGCAAAAACTTTAAAATATTAATTTTTATAAGCAACATTAGTTAACGTTATATAAAACCAAATTTTTTAATGAAATTTCCTCATACATCGCACATCAAATTTTCAACATTTCACAATCATTTTACACAATGTACCAATAATTAGTTAATTTCTCTATTTAAATTATTTAATTTAAAATATTATTATTATTATTTAAGAAAATTAATTGATAATCGAAAAATTTTTCATCAATATATAAATAAAGTTCAACTTCCAATAATTCCAAATAAAAGTTTCGATGGTATGTCTAGCTTAAAATAATTCTCAACAATGACTGATATATTTCAATGAAATACCCAAAATATACCCATGTTTTCATAACAAACATATTAAGACTGTTAAATTGTATCAAATAGGTTTGATTTTATATGTGATAAATACGTCACATTGATTAAAATTGATAACCCAATATATGATTTTCGTGTATTCATATGTGATATAATTACTCACCTGCGACCCAAATGCAATAATAATGCTTGATTTTGATTGGTATATGTGTGAATGTTACATCGTATGAATGCAGTTGTGTCAACTTTGTATGTGAATATATGTCAACTTTGTATCGATACATTTATCAATCCTTGAAAATAATTTTGTTCCCGATTCATTTAATGCCACAATGATATGTAGCTCTTCATCGAACAGCGAGTACATCTTTGAATGAATGTTTTTAAGAGTCAAAATCTATGACAAATCAATGATATTCGATTGAAATATTTAAGACCTGCTATGATATCTTTACTGGACAATGTCAATCTGACGATAATCTACTCATTTTCAAGTATTTTTACATGAAAAAGCTGTGAATCGTATATGATTAACAAAACATTACATAAAGTACTCAAGTTATGTATCCCCATTAAAATATTTTGTTAATATCATTTAGTTAGCATCCAGTATCAAAACTATTATTATCTGAAAAATTATTAAAATTCATTATTATTATTAATATTATTATTATTATTATTAACTATTAACTATTTTGTTAAAATAAATTATTGCTGTATTTGCAAGTTGTGTTATTTTATGATTTTTTAATAATTTACTTAAATCGTTTATTATCTTTACCATAATTAACATAAATAATTTATTATTTGATGGTAATATTTAAATAATTTTGCTGGTTCATTACTTCGATTCAATATTAAGTTGATACAACATTTACATAAAACTTTATTATATATTGTTTTTACTTAAATATTTTAATGAATTATGATAAAATTTATTAATTTGGAACAAAAACATGTGAGTATCCAATATTTAGAATTATTTGATTACAAAACATTTCTACATAGACTGTTAGAACCCAACTGGTATTATTTCATCATAAAATTACATAAATTTTGGGATAATATTGTTGTGATCATTTGTTTCAGTATAATTTTTATTATTTTTTATTATTTTTATTATTTGAAACTCATTTTCGTATATTACAACATGCACCGATTCAGTTGTAGCTTTAGCAAACTTTATATCTCATTGTAAATTTCCATTTTGAGGTAATTGTCTCTGATTAAATCAAAATCCGTGTGCAAAACAAATGTAAAGAATGGATATTTGCTTTTAAATTCATCAAGAGTTATACCACAATTAAGGATTTTATCCAAATAAGTAGTGGGATACCGGCCCTCTAGCTCACATACCCCCCCCCGAAAAAATTTTTTCTAAGTTTAAAAGTACAAATTTTTTTAGAACAAAGACCATGACTCATTCAAGGTCATTGGATGACTCATCAAAAATTTTCAAGGTCATTCAAAAGTAGGTCAAGGTCATATTATTTTAAACATTTTTAAATTTTAATTTACTACTTATAAAAATAAGTAGTATATATTTTGTAAATTTATTTTATTATTATTATTATTTTTATTATTATTATTATTAATATTATTATTATTTTTTTATTATTAATATGATTATTACTTTTTATTATTCTATTATTACTTATAAAAGTTTTATTAATACTTATAAAAACTTTAATTATTATTATTATTAATATTATTATTATTATTAATACTTTTAAAAACTTTTATTAATATTATTATTATTATTATTATTATTATTATTATTAATATACTTATTACTTATAAAAAATTTTATTATTAATATTAATACTTTTAAAAACTTTAATTATTATTATTATTATTAATATACTTATTACTTATAAAATTTTATTAATATTATTAATAAAACTTTTTATATTATTATTACTTTTTATTATTCTATTATTACTTATAAAAATTTTATTAATATTAATACTTATAAATACTTATAAAAACTTTTATTATCAATATTATTAGTAACTTTTATTAATAATAATAATAATAATAATATTAATATATATATATATATATAATAAACAACTATATAATAAAAACAACTACATAAAAACAAAAACAACTACATAAAACAAAAACAACTACATAAAAAACAATGAATTATTAATAATACATTAAAATATATATATTGTATTTTTACATGTAAAACATCTATAAAGTGATATTTCGCGTTTCGTCACGCTGCGGCTTTTGCATGAAATAATAATAATAATATTATAAAAATGTAAATTATAAAAAATTAAAATTTTAAAAATTGCATCTAAATTTCATAATAAAAAATGAAAACTATTACAAGTTTTCTAAATAAATAAGTTTCCAAATTAACAAAAACAGTTTTTTAAAAACATTTATTATTCAGATAACAACACGTCATCAATATCAATGTTATCTTCTATCATCGAAAAGCTGTCCATTATCGCTGATTTCAGTAGAGTCATCAAAACTGGGGCTCGAACCACCGAAAAGCGGCTCATCCAAGAAATAAACTTGGTCACTATCTATTGCATCAACCCCAAAATAATGCCCAAATGCGATACTGGTATTTTTCCCCACCCATAATCACTTATCATCGTTATTACTCAAAGCGATTTTACTGTTTCTAAATGTGTACAGCTGATGGTTTCGCGTCCCTATCCTACTTTGAGGTACTGTGAAAACTACTTTTTTATTGTAGCAATCTAAATACGACTGATGTTTGATGTCAGTCCCCAACAACTTCACCCCCTTAGCCCTCATTGTATCAGATTTGCCTAATAAACTATAGCACTTGGGTCTTAAGAAAACCCACTCCTTATCCCCGAGACCTTTACTTTCATCTTTAAATTTTCTTATCACAGAATCTAATTTCTTCGAGTATAAGGGATGTGCCGGGTCGTAATTTGAGGTATCAAAAAGGTTGTGTCTTATCATTGCCGGCAAAAGAATGTCAAGCTTACAGTGCTTAACCTCAAGAAAAAACGAACCGCTTTTCGGTGGTTTGAGCCCCAGTTTTGATAGATGTTTTACATGTAAAAATACAATATATATATTTTAATGTATTATTAATAATTCATTGTTTTTTATGTAGTTGTTTTTGTTTTATGTAGTTGTTTTTTATATAGTTGTTTATTATATATATATTAATATTATTATTATTATTATTATTAATAAAAATTACTAATAATATTGATAATAAAAGTTTTTATAAGTATTTATAAATATTAATATTAATAAAAATTTTTAAAAGTATTAATAATAATAATAAAATTTTATTAGTAATAAGTATATTAATAATAATAATATTAATAAAAGTTTATAAAAGTATTAATAATAATAATTAAAGTTTTTATAAGTATTAATAAAATTTTTATAAGTAATAAGCATATTAATAATAATATTAATAATAATAATAATTAAAGTTTTTATAAGTATTAATAAATTTTTATAAGTAATAATAGAATAATAAAAAGTAACAATAATATAAAAAGTTTTAATAATAATATTAATAAAATTTTATAAGTAATAAGTATATTAATAATAATAATAATTAAAGTTTTTAAAAGTATTAATAATAATAATAAAATTTTTTATAAGTAATAAGTATATAAATAATAATAATAATAATATTAATAATAATAATAATTAAAGTTTTTATAAGTATTAATAAAATTTTTATAAGTAATAATAGAATAATAAAAAGTAATAATCATGTTAATAATAAAAATAATAATAATAATATTAATAATAATAATATTAATAAAAATAATAATAATAATAAAATAAATTCACAAAATATATACTACTTATTTTTATAAGTAGTAAATTAAAATTAAAAATGTTTTAAAATAATATGACCTTGACCTACTTTTGAATGACCTTGAGAAATTTTGATAAGTCATCCAATGACATTGAGAAAATTTTGATGACTCATCCGACGACCTTGAATGAGTCATGGTCTTTGTTTAAATGACCTTGGATGAGTCATTGTCTTTGTTCTAAAAATTGTACTTTTAAACTTAGAAAAAATTTCGAGGGGAGGGGGGTATGTGAGCTAGAGGGCCTCTTAGCTTGAGGGCCGGTATCCCAAAGTAGGTCAAGGTCATAGTATTTTTAAACATTTTTAATTTTATATACTACTTATTTTTTATAAGTAGTGTTTTAATGTTTTTTAATTTTTATTCTATTATTATTATTATTATTATTATTAATATTATTATCACTAAAATTAAGAATACAAGTTTTTACTATTATTATTACAAGTTAATATAATTTACTACTTATTTTTATAAGTAATGTTTTAATATTTTTTAATTTTATTATTATTATAATTTTCTCAAGGTCATTGTATTTTTAAACATTTTTTAATATAAATTTACTACTTATTTTTATAAGTATTGTTTTAAATATTATTATTTTATTATTATTATTTTTGCTATTATTATTACAAGTTAATTTAATTTACTACCTATTTTTATAAGTAATGTTTTAATATTTTTTAATTTTAATTTTATTATTTTCAAGGTCATTGGATGAGTCATAATATTCAAAGTCATTTAAAATTAGGTCAAGGTCATAGTATTCTTAAACATTTTTAATTTTAATATACTACTTATTTTTTATAAGAAGTGTTTTAATTTTTTTTAATTTTTATTCTATTATTATTATTATTATCACTAAAATTATTATTACAAGTTTTTATTATTATAATTTTCATTATTATTTTATATAAATTTTCAACAAAGTATATAAAATTAATATTGAATAGAAAATGTTTGTTCAATTGTGGTTCATAGTAGACAGGGATAGAACAATTGTAAATGTCTGTAAAAAGTTAAAGAAAAATTCTATATTTTTAAGAAAATATGTGCAAATAAATATCAAAACTAATTATAGATCAAATGTGTGTGTTAAACCATCGATATGTTACAGTGTTTATGGCTATAATGTGTATGTATTAAATGATAAAAATAGTTCAATATTTATGTAAAGTTTGAGATTGTTAAGAAAATTGTAAATAATTTATGATACACACGTGTTTTTTGATTGAAATATGTGTGTTTGTTTTACCTATATAAGAAAAACTATGGACAATTTTTAAGAAAATACACGTAATTTATGATTATCATGGGATTAGAATTTGATTAAAGTTGTGAGAAAGTTGTTAAATTTGAGACCTTAAAATAAGATCTTCAGCAAATTGGTAAGAAAATAGTAGTTATTGAGTAATACTTATTAAAATTACCAAAGTTTTATAATTTTTGACAAGTCTTGATAGATCTTTAATAAAATTTGTTAGTACTTTGAATAAGAATTTTTAAAAAAAAACGTTTCAACACAGTACCAAATCGTAAAGACACTAGTACTTATCAGTTAATTAAATAAACTAAGTTGTAAAATAATGGAAAAAATTTGTTAGATTTTTTAAAATTTTAAGATTGTTAGGTAATTGTTCTAGGTACTTGTTGAATGAAGATTAATGTATTTTATCAACAGCTCATAGTTTTTAATCGTACAATTTCTCTTCATTCCTGGAAATAATCGTAAATATTTAAATTATTCAGAAAATTGTCAATAACAACATAAGTAATGGGTAACATAAATTTTTTAAATACGAATCAATTTTAGTTTTTAATTAAATTACAAATATAATAATAAAATCAAATAAATACTTGAATACATGAATCGAACAATTTCTTAGAACTGAACACGTATCGTATATTTTATTCAGATTCCAATAATATCATTAAAATTAACCAAAATCTTATTGTTATATTTTGATAACCCTTAAGTCAATGAAACTGTATCGATTTCACTTAGTATACATCTTTTGACATTGATATACAACCGAATAAATCACCCTAAAAATATCATAAATTCCTCTCTTATCTTTTCGTTTCGTCCAAAAAAAAATATTATAAAATTTACTCTCAACCAATCATTTCTCTTCAAATGACAATAATCCCAGCTATATTCATTATTTTTATAAAAATCACCGACTTATATCGATATTCAACCGAATAAATTTCTTGAAATCCCCTTAAAATAAAATTCATCTCTTCACCAATCTTTTCACATCAAATAACAATTGTTCCAACCATATTCATTTTTTTCATAAAAATCCCAATTTAGATAATATTTACCCTTTAAATAACAATATTTAACCAACTCAACCATTTAAAAATATCAACAAATCTATTCTTAATCGACTATTTTCACTAAAATAAATTCCACTCTTGACCAATCTTTTCCCATCAAATAACATTTTCCCCTACTTTGCCATATTCATTATTTTTCATAAAAATCCCAATTTAGATAATATATTCCCTTTAAATAACAATATTTAATCAACTCAACCCCTTAAAAATATCAACAAATCTGTTCTTAATCGATTATTTCCCCTTAAAAGATCATAAATTCTCTTAGCCAATTGTTTCCCCTTAAAATAAAATTTACTCTCAACCAATCATTTCTCTTTAAACGACAATATTCCAAACTATATTCAATATTTTTCATAAAAATCACCGACATCGATATTCAACCGAATAAATTTCTTGAAATCCCCTTAAAATAAATTCCTCTCTTGACCAATCAAATAACCTTAAGATTATCATAAAATTCTCCTCTTAACTAATCATTTCTCTTTAAATGACAATAATCCCGGCTATATTCATTATTTTCATAAAAATCACCGATTTATATCGATTTTCAACCGAATAAATTTCTTGAAATCGCCTTACAATAGAATTCATCTCTTAACCAATCATTTCCATTGAAATAACATTTCCCCCCCACTGCACCAATAATATACATATTTTTTAAAAATCTACAAGGTAAAATTTCTTTAGAAATCTATGTTTAATCGACTCTACTCCTTAAAAATCCATCATTCGAATCATATTTACCATATGTATTCAACCAATCAAATTCCCTTAAAATTATCATAAAAATCTGAATTTTACCAATAAAAATAAATTTTCTTTAAAGTATTACAAAATTGTTATCGATACCCATCATTCTCCATCGAAAATTACCACAATTTTGTTCTGGCAACAATTTCAAGTAATTAAAAAATTCATCAAAAATGACTTAAATCGAATAAAATCTATGTTTTCCACATAAATTAAATTATTGTAAAATCACAAAATATATATCATATTGCTCATTAAAATTAATCAGTAAATCAAGTATAAATTCAATAAAAATTACCAGTCAACCATTAGAGATAATTCAATGATTTGCATAAGTATACTGATAACCACTCTGAGCATCCTTTTAAAAATCTCTAAATTATACTACTTTTGTGATTGATATCCATGAAATCAATATTAGAATTGAAAATGAAAGTAATTATTGACCCCTTTTTTACACTGTAAAATCAATTAAAATTTTAGGTTTCACTAAAATATTTTTAAAAATTAACTGATTTAATCAACTATTTAAATAGAACATAAAATTATAATTAAAATATCATTTACTTTTCAAAATCTATCAGTCAAATTGGATTCTAATTGGTAAATAATTATCTTAAATAGATGTTTCATAAACATTTTGATCCTAAATTTAACTTTTATTTAAAATAATCCTAAAATAAAGTCAAATCTAATAAATTAAGAAGAAATTAATTGTTTCTAAAATTATAGATTTACCCTAATTTCTTTAATAATTTCATTAAAAACATAATCAAACCCTAAATCCATTAAAATTCAAAAGAAAACCATAAAATTCACAAAGATGATTAAAATTTACTAAAATAAATACCTCGTAAAACTAAATATTACTTAATTTATCATATAATTTCCCTTAAGGCTCTAATTGATTTACATAGCCTAAAATTATTTTATTTTTGTCGAGTACAACCTAATCTATTGAAAGATGTTATTTATTTAGTTAAATTTTCATTGAAAATAACAAGTCAACAAATGGAATTTTAATTAGTAGAGATTATATTCTATAAAGAAAATTTTCAGTGAAGAAGTAATATTGGTGAGATAGTACATTAAGTGACTAAAATCGTTGAAATTAATGAAAACAGTGGGATAGCTAAAGATATCTACTAAATAGATGAAATATCAATTGATATATTAAAAACTTACAAGAATAATATACTTTGAATGGAGAAAATATACATCGAAGAGGAAAATATTCATTGAAAAGAGAAAATAATCATTAAAGAGGAAAGCAATCATTAAAGTGAGAAAATATGAATTGAAGCTAAAAAATATTCAGTGAATCGAGAATTGCTTATAATAAATTAGTCGGTAAAATTTCTCAATGATGAGATGAAATATCAATTAAATATTTTCATCTTTTAAGTATATTTGTTGATCATTGAATAATTCAGACTCCATTTATTTCAAGTATTTCACAATATTTAATTGATTAAATTTTATATTATTTTAGGGGAAACGATAGGTCAAGAGGTGGAATTTATGATATTTTTAGGGTGATTTATTCGGTTGTATATCAATGTCAAAAGATGTATACTAAGTGAAATCGATACAGTTTCATTGACTTAAGGGTTATCAAAATATAACAATAAGATTTTGGTTAATTTTAATGATATTATTGGAATCTGAATAAAATATACGATACGTGTTCAGTTCTAAGAAATTGTTCGATTCATGTATTCAAGTATTTATTTGATTTTATTATTATATTTGTAATTTAATTAAAAACTAAAATTGATTCGTATTTAAAAAATTTATGTTACCCATTACTTATGTTGTTATTGACAATTTTCTGAATAATTTAAATATTTACGATTATTTCCAGGAATGAAGAGAAATTGTACGATTAAAAACTATGAGCTGTTGATAAAATACATTAATCTTCATTCAACAAGTACCTAGAACAATTACCTAACAATCTTAAAATTTTAAAAAATCTAACAAATTTTTTCCATTATTTTACAACTTAGTTTATTTAATTAACTGATAAGTACTAGTGTCTTTACGATTTGGTACTGTGTTGAAACGTTTTTTTTTAAAAATTCTTATTCAAAGTACTAACAAATTTTATTAAAGATCTATCAAGACTTGTCAAAAATTATAAAACTTTGGTAATTTTAATAAGTATTACTCAATAACTACTATTTTCTTACCAATTTGCTGAAGATCTTATTTTAAGGTCTCAAATTTAACAACTTTCTCACAACTTTAATCAAATTCTAATCCCATGATAATCATAAATTACGTGTATTTTCTTAAAAATTGTCCATAGTTTTTCTTATATAGGTAAAACAAACACACATATTTCAATCAAAAAACACGTGTGTATCATAAATTATTTACAATTTTCTTAACAATCTCAAACTTTACATAAATATTGAACTATTTTTATCATTTAATACATACACATTATAGCCATAAACACTGTAACATATCGATGGTTTAACACACACATTTGATCTATAATTAGTTTTGATATTTATTTGCACATATTTTCTTAAAAATATAGAATTTTTCTTTAACTTTTTACAAACATTTACAATTGTTCTATCCCTGTCTACTATGAACCACAATTGAACAAACATTTTCTATTCAATATTAATTTTATATACTTTGTTGAAAATTTATATAAAATAATAATGAAAATTATAATAATAAAAACTTGTAATCATAATTTTAGTGATAATAATAATAATAATAAAAATCATAATAATAATAGAATAAAAATTAAAAAACATTAAGACAATACTTATAAAAAATAAGTAGTATATTAAAATTAAAAATGTTTAAAAATACTATGACCTTGACCTACTTTTAAATGACCTTGAAAAATATTATGACTCATCCAATGACCTTGAAAAAAAATAATAATAATAAATTAAAATTAAAAAATAGTAAAACATTACTTATAAAATAAGTAGTAAATTAAAATTTCAAATGTTTAAAAATACTATGACCTTGACCTACTTTTGAATGACCTCGAAAAAATATGATGAGTCATCCAATGACCTTGAAAAAATATAATGAGTCATCCAATAACCTTGAAAACAATAATAATAAAATTAAAAATATTAAAACATTACTTATAAAAATAAGTAGTAAATTATATTAACTTGAAAATTTTTGATGAGTCATCCAATGACCTTGACCTACTTTTGAATGACCTTGAAAATTTTTGATGAGTCATCTAATGGCCTTGAGGAAATTTTGATGAGTCATCCAATGTCCTTGAATGAGTCATCGTCTTTGTTTAAATGACTTGAGAAAATGTTGATGAGTCATGGTGTTTGTTTAAATTACCTTGTCTTTGTTCTAAAAATATTTTTACTTTTAAACTTAGGAAAAATTTTTGCCGTGGAGGGTGGGGGGTATGTGAGCTAGAGGTCCGGTATCCCACTACTCAAATAACCCATGTTTCTCACTATACTCTGCATATATGTAGCACAATAATTATCATTATCGAAATCCTGAGTATATGTTTCTCTATAATCACTATTTTTCGATAAAGTTAACGATGTTACACCAAAACTTTTGAAAGTTGAGTTCGATGTTAAATATGATCCATTATATTGAGATTGGTGCTGTGGTAGCACTTGTTAGTGATAATGCCGACTCAACCTAGGAGTAAATATTTCGGTTGATCATTAAAATCAAGTTTCAATGATGAGCATATGGTAAATAATTTCGAACCTTGAATCCAATTTTGTCTATCATCATCATTACCATAACTCATAGGAGTTGAAATGTATTTTTAGTATCGCTATTGTAATTTATAATAGTTTCTATTAGAGCTTTCTGAATATATGTACTGTTACCACCCTCAATCTTGATATTATTAAATCCAAGAACCGCATCTTTAAAAGTGTATGAAACATGAAATTGTTTGGTATTTATTAAAAGGTATTACATCACAAGGTTCACCCAAAGGTTTTCTATCTTTATCTACAATTTTGATCTGAGCAATTAACAATGTATCTTTCAAATCTAGATAATCAGTTTGGGAACCGTTAATATAAATTTTAACATCCGTTCTACTATCTATAATAGAATTTATCGAGAATACTTCTTCAAAGCACCCGTTTCAATTACTGCTTGGGGAGATGGCGTATCAAATAAACACAATTCAGATTTACCGCAAATCATTTTTGAAATATAGTCCCATGTCCTTTCATTCGTTTGTTTCTATGTTTATGATGTCTTTTTAAACATACCCGCAACACCCGGTAGAACTTTCCCTAACTCGGATAATGCATTTGATTTCAGAGATGGTAATATTTTCTGCTCATTCATTATCACATCTTTAGCTGTTTTCAAACAAAAACTACCAATACGCTTAAGAAAAGGAAGTGCAAATTTACCAAGAGTTCTCAACCATTCTGATCCGTACTGTTTACCAATAAAATATGGTAATTCACCACCACTTTGGATACTACTATACATACTAATAATATCGTTATTGGCCATCTAATTTACGAAAATGTAATGTCAAATAAGTTTTTGTATCTTTACTTAATTCAATAAATTTCCCTCTATCATCACCAATATTTATTTGTATATCGTTTATACATGATATTGATACAGGTAAGTACATGGGATTATCGATATTTATATTGAGAACTTCATCCTAGTCATGTTTATCAACCCAAACAGATTTCAATATAGGAACAAAAGAATCACCAACAGATATTTTGATGTGTTCATTCGCACGGCCAACATCAATAAAAGTTTTGAAACGTATTAGGTATTCAGTACCAGGATTAACAATGTTAAGCTTTTCACTACCCATTCGTTTAGTATCACTAATATTTTCAAATATTATTGTAAATGGACTAAAATCACAACTAACATTCAATCCATCTTTGAAAAACATTCCACAATTTTCATCTAAAATTTGATTCGAAATATGACAATATCGTTCAATATTATTGATTGAGAAAATACCACTACATGTTTTGGGAATACCCTTCTTGTAATTGATTTTACATTGACTATAGAATGGGAATGTATTGTACACAAATGTAAAGTCTTGCAAAGCAACTTCCCAATTTCCATGTAAATAAATTGAATTTTGAAGATCAACCATAAATTTACTTACTTGATTTTCCTGATGGATTAGTGGGCAACTATTGCTCGGTAAAATAGTATAGAAACTCGCTTTTCTAGGTTTTTTGATGATATCCATTAGGGTTTTTGATATCCGTGTCATTTGACATAGTATTGTTTATCCTTATTCAAGTAGGTGGTTAGGGACCATCAGACTCAGGGATCCATTGGTGCAGTAAACCCCTTCCCCGAGGATTTTTTTCTAAGGTCAAGGTCGTTTTAAGATCAAGGTCATATTTTCATATAACTTATTATTATATAGGTTTTAAGGTCACTTTAAGGTCAATTTTTCAAGGTCAAGGTCAAATTTTTGAGGTCATATTTTCATATAACTTATTATTATTTTATTATTAATATTACTATTTAGTTTATTTATTTATTTTTCTTCAAAACTAAATGTTAATATTAGTATTATTATTATTTTATATAATAAAAACAAATCAACAACATAAAACTTTTATTAATTAGAAAAAAATCGGCTAAAATAATATTGTCGAAGAGATTTTTTCAAAGCCCATTCCACATATTGTTGATATCGGGAAGCACACAACGGTATCCATCAATGCATTGATATCCGAGCTACATATCCTTCAATATCCTATTTAATTTTTTTTATAAAAATTCATTGATAACATCAAATATCCATATCCCAGTATGATTAACGACCGAATCTGGAATATTTGATGTTGGCTGGACACTGATTATTTATAACTATTTACAACAGTGTTCAATATCGTTCATAGCTTAAATTGCGCTCGAAATTAGGTATTTTTTAATGATTATAATGGAAATAACAATTACTTTCATAATAATTTTAACCAATTAGAAGTTAAACATACACTTTACACCCAATTTTGTATTTTAAACACCCTCATAGTATTATTACTCGTGCATTCGTATTACACAAGTCCTTGTTCTTTATCCAAATGATGACTAATGTCAATACAAACATTGCAATGTAATCTAAATGCAGAATATACAAATTATTTAAGATAGATTTTTACTATGATATATATTATGAATAATTGATATTCTAGAATCTAGAGTCTAGATAATAGAATCTTATAATAATGATATAATAATATATTTATTTCTAATAATAAGTTTCAACTTTAAAGATATTTATCCATAGATAACATTACATTAACCCAGCGCTTCTCAACCTTTCTGTTATTGCGACCCAGTTTACCAACGTAAATATTCTCGCACCCTTCGTTTTTGATCTATCGAAAATTATAGTGTCATAATGAAAACGGTCCGATATTCGTACATTTAATTTTATTAGTAAAATGCGACTGTTTTCTATAAATGCACAGTAATGTATACGTCTATCTATACCCTTTATACCAACGCCCACTCTGTCATAACATATTTAACTGGTATTTGTTTCATACTTTTAAACTTAAATAATAAATATAATAAATTATTTATTGGTAATATGTAATTATAAACTGTATTCTTATTTTAAATATATATATATATATATATATATATATATTTTAATTATACAATTTCTTTAATTTAACCTTCAACAAAGTTTTAATTTTGTTTTTAAATATACTCGCACCTCCCTTGTAGTAACGCCGCGTCCCACAGGTTGATAATCGCTACATTAACCAAATAATTTATAGCGGATTAAGAATAATAATTGTACTTGTAATAATATATACAATGTTAAAAAGATAATATTAAGAATATAATTGATTATGTAATTTTATTCCTATATTTTTAATTATTAAGTCGACGTAACTCTCGATAATGTCATAGCTCAATTGGTTATAGTTCGAAATGTGATGATATCATGAAAAGATACTAAGGCCATAGATTCTGTGGCATCGACTTTTTTATATGCCCCAAATGCGAGACTGCCCAGGGAATATAATATACAGGAATATAATATAATATTTTTATTGTTTACTTATTTTTGATTTATTTGTTTATGTTTTATTTAATAAATAATAAATTATGTAATAAATTAATGTAATAATAAATAATAGTTAGTAATAGTAATAATAACAATAATAATAATAATAATAAAACACCTTAATATAGACTAGTATAGAAATACAACATACAATATACATACATGCAACATCGATGCAATATCCACGCACGATTCTGATTGGTTAATCAATATCTAGCAAGGGTATAAAAGCTCGTTACCAATTTATAAAGATCATAATTCAAAAATGACCAAGAAAATAGTGAGCTCTGCTAAAGAACTTGTTCAACCAGTTCAAATGTTCCACAATTATAAAATGTCTTTTTTAAAGGAACCTATCAATATGCAATTGATAAATCCAGTCAAACTCAATCGAACTCAATTTCAATCTCTTGTTGGTACATTCTCAATGATAGATATAAAGGATATTGATATTGTTTTCAATAAGATCAATTCGAATTTGAAATTTAATCAAAATGCATTCTTCACCTATCAATATACCAGATATTATGATGCATTTGCAGAAATAGGTTTCAAAGAACAGGGAAACCGGTATTTAACAATAACAATACAAGGATATAAAGCCGATCAAAATGATGTGCTTTCTCTAATCTGGAAAATTGAAACTGCTAGACTTTCACAACTATTTTAATATATATTTTAGTGAATGTTAATAAATGTATTTAATAAGATTTTGTTTGTTTTCTTTATAAGACATTACAATATTCTATAAACAAAATTATAATTAGGTTTAAAATTGTTTAAAAATAATGTCTGAAAAAGGTAAAATATAAAATATAAAATAAATCATTATGGATGTTATTTTACCGAGCGCAGATCAAGTTATGAATGAAATTGAACATTATGGTAATTAAATATTATTATTATTATTATTTTACTGGTTTTGTAGATGATTATTTTAAAGTGGACTTGCAATTGTTGGTCTTGTCAACTTCCATCGCCAGATAACGGTACTTCTTGTAGTTTTCCCGCTCTTGCAGTGCTGAAACTCTATTCACGGCCATAGGATACATTGATATCCAGTATGTGTATTTTATTGTTGCGTTTAGATTTTATTTTAAGGTCGGGTGTGCATTCCACGTCTAGTTGAAAGCTTTTGAAGATGAGGTATTCATTAGTAGCGGTGATAAAATTGTTGTGTTTCTGTCCGAATCCTAGTCTTCGGAGTGGTGAGGGATGGCCATAAATATCGGGATACTTCAAAACTTTATTATGATGTAAGAAAAACATCGTATCCATTATAGTAGAATCCGCTAAGAAAAACAGAAAATAGGATGAACAAAAATAAATCCATATCACCCAAAAGTATTTATAACAATCAAAATGAAATTAGTTCAAATGAAGCGCGTAGGAAATCAGCAGAAGTGATTGGTTTACAAATAAGGAATTTGACAACTGGTGACACGTATTGGCGTAGAAAATTTAGAACAAATTAGGCGAACTGATAAAACATTAATTAAATCGGACCTGCTCAAAAATCTACATTAAAACAAAAACAAAAAATAACCATAATTAACCCAAATTGAAAGGTCAATAAAGCATCAGAGCGATGAATAATCGTTCTCAATGGCTATATATTCAATCGCTATTAAGAGGCATTTCAATCATGCCTACAACCTCAAAGGGAAGCAATTTAGAGTCCTCAATATTTGACAGGCGTGAGATGGGAAATTCGACCATGGATCGATCCAAAGATCACCCTTCAACTACCGAAGTGGATCCGACTTCGCAACGATGAAGTTTACTCGAGGTAATTAGAGAACCAACCTACGTAATAATACTAAACTGAATGCGACATTGGGGAGTCATGCACAGAAGTTATCTACACAAACTCCTATCTGAACCATTTTTCGGTTGACTAACATATTTGAATTTATACACCCAGTTAACCTTGTAATTCTCTCACTAGGATGTAAATATAAAAATAATGTTTAAATTTGTCTCTCTTTAGATACTACAGATCCTGATGGAAGAAGATCGTGGTCGGATGAATCACGAATTACTATGCAGGTCCCAGTCCAGTCTGCAGCGAGGTATAGTCAGGCTCTCTGGGACAATGGATACTTACTCGTAACCTCAGATAACGATAGCTGGCCGATTCGATCGAGAAATCGGGATGACGAGATATAGCTACCCAGCGTAGCAAATTAAACAGGAATCGGGTCGGAACCCAATGCGGGAGGCTTGGCAACGAGCCAAATTCACTTTATATCGACTAGAAGCTTTCGAACGAAAATTCTTTCTGGAAGTCGACAAGAAAGGTAGTCTTCATTACTTACAAGCCGTATGGCATTTCCTGTGTCTATATTACTATTTAAAAAGTTTGGAGTTTAAATGCGTGAAATTATTAAAGCCGGCGGCATTTGAGTGATTTCATTACTATTTAAAAGTGAGTAAACATTAGGAAATTGTAAAATAAAGAAGAAATAAAAACACTTAACCTCATCAGAGTACAAAATTAACTAGAAAAAGTGTATTTGGTATATTTTTTATTCATATAATTGCTAATGAAATATATACATATTTTATTATTTAGACAACATAATGGCATCAAATGAGAAGGAATCGTGGGTTTGGAAATACTTTATCAAACGAATTGTTAACAGAAATACTGTCGGTGCAAAATGTACAATTTGTAAAAATGAAAAGGATTTAGTTGCTAACACTTCTACTTTGGCTCGACATCTTACTTCTATTCACAACATTAACATCAAATCGGCTCATCTAGACAGCACAATTATAGCTACGCAGAGAGTTCAAACAAATGTTATTTCGTTTTTGCAGCGAAAACATTAGAATATCTTATCGCCGAGCTAGCAGCTGTTGATGGTTTTTCAATTCGAGGCATAACAAATTCAAAATTTATTCGCGAAAGCATTACTGCGAAAGGTTATCACTTGCCAAGATGCGAAACTCAAGTCATGGGTCTTGTGCACAAATTTTATGATCAAGTAAAGGAAGCTGCAATACAACAGATTATTGACGAAAAATCAGAAAATTTAAAGTTTTCCATTACTCTCGATGAATGGGTTGATGCCACAGCACGGAAATTTTTCAATGTCACATTAAATCGATCACGCAACGGTGTAATTAATCTAGGACTAGTGAGAATAATTGGAAGCTGTACAGCTGAAAAATTATTTGAAGCTTTTAATAATCATTTATTGAGTTTTGGTAAAGATATAATGAAACGACTTTTTGGCACGGATGAGACAAATGATGAAAATGAATCTGATAATATTCTGGCAACAGTTTCACGTGAGGATAATAATTTTTCCAGTCTGGCTCAAGAGTTAACACAACGTATTAATTCGTCTTCGATTCCAAAAACATTACAGTTGAAATTTGATAAGTTAAAACAAGAATTCCAAGTTTTTAAATCGACTGGAAATAGAACAGAAAATCTAGAAAGACTACGAAATGCCCTGGACACAATTCAACCGACGTCAACTTAATCAGAAAGAACATTTTCAGTAGCAGGAAATTTTTTATCAAAGTTACGTTGTAAATTATCAGATAAATCGTTGAATGCTTTGATCTTCCTCAAATATTATTTTAAAAATCCTTGATGTTAAATAAAATAAAAATTTTTAGTTATAAAAAATAAATAGTGTGTATGTTGTTTTAATTTCTTTTCTTAAGTTCTGAAGCTTGACAAATATGACCAAGCTCAAGCCGAGCCAAGCCCAAGCCTGAAACACCAAGCTTTCTGAAACTCTGCTTGCGACAATTCAAAATTTTGAAAGCATATGGAACGATATTATGATCATGTTTTCTTTCTCAAAAATTACTTTATGTCATAAATACGAGACATTCTAGTGTGTAATTTTATGATGAACATTATAAGCACCTAAGTCAGCTTAGATGTAATAATAAATTTTAGAGTTATAAATAAAAATACTTTTAGAGCACAAAATAAAACTTTAAATAATAAAACAAACTTTAAATAATAAAAATATTAATAACAAAAATAATAATATTATAAATGATAAAAAATAAAAACAATATAAATAAATTAAAAAGACCTGCTGTAAAGGTATCTAGTGTTCCCGCTAAAATTAATAAAATTGAAATAGTCATTAGTGACGATAAAAATGTATTATTAATAATCAAGTAGCTGGTTCTGTTGATATCGATGACGAACCGGAAATAGAAATTAATTTTAAGGGCGCTCTATATGTTTTATATGGACTATATGCTCTTCTACCCTTAATTGAAAGTATACCTACTCGCAGATTATTTCAAACAATTCCGTGTAAAGACCAATGCATATATAGGTATTAAGCCTCTTAATTTCTATGGCATTACAGGTGTTGGGCCAGAACACATACGGCCTTGGAAAATGTTTAAATGGATCGGTAACACACAAGCAAACATAACATGTAAATTCAAACTCAAACCTATTAAAACATCAATTAAACCCTATCAAATATGAGGAAAAAGAGAATTACATATAAAATAATAAACATAAAAATAAATTAAAATAATAACAAAACGCAACAAGATCCGCACGATACAAACACAAACATAACATGAAAACCCAACAAATTCGACCGAAATTTAATAAATTAATAAAATTTCATGAAAATGAAATTTAAATCAAGAATTTGAATTAGAAATAATTCAATAAAAATTTCAAATAAAAATTATCAAAATAAATTGAAAAAATAATAAAACTAAAGATTAGAATACACTAGAAATTAACAAGGTCGAATTTTGTTTTACTAAACCAAAATTAACACGCGAGGTTAGAGACAGAAAATAGGTATAAATACCGATACATTTTCACATAAAATTTAACCATTTTTTGAAACCAATTTTGAAATAGAATTTTTACGAATTTTAAAAATCTACTTTGAATTATTTTTAGGTGAGCAGTAGTTTTATTTGGAAACTCTCTCTCCACGTCCCGTCCTCGCAACCTCGGTGGAGCTCTGCTTGGATGTCGGCGTGGGGGAGATGTATTTTTATGATTTATTGGATTGACTAGGTCAAGTAATTTTGTACTTTGTTTTTTAATATATTAATAAATATTTATAATGTTAAAAATCGAATTTGTTTTTCATAATTAATTTATTTGTCGAAATTTTTCCGGCTCACAGCCAAGACACATCACAAGTCAGTAAAATCAACATACAATTTAGATTCGTGTAAGTGCGTGGAATATCGCCGATGATCTGTGCCCGTGAAGACCCGGCGTGCGGAACGCAGGGATTGGAACGTCAATATTATTCCGTATAGAAGAAAGGAGAAATAAGGAAGGGGTCTTTTGGCTACTTCCTCGTTCCTCGTTTTCTGTAAACTCGACCTAAATTACTCTACATACGGCTCAAAATCATCACACCGAGTAGTCCAGTGGGCACTCATTAAATATAATATAAACATAAAATGCGTTTAAGGCCTATTAAAGGGAAAGGGTACGAGGAATAAATTAATTGAAATCGTTGACATGAAATGAAACAAATTAATAAATTCAACTTAACCATAAACTATAGATTTCTAATCGTTATCAAATAAATCGCTTCAAACCCCTAATAAAGTAAAGAATTTAATCAGATTCTAAGTCCGAGATTAGACGCGCCCCTCCGAACACCCCGATAAAACTAAAATCACCGCCACATAATTAAAGTAATTATTTCTCATAAATTTAAATTTGATATGGAATTTCCAAATTATAAATTAAAGTTACTGATAAATAGTTATTGGGAAACCCGATAAGGACCTAATGGCAATGATAATTATTAAAACCTAAATCACCATGCGGAATCAAAACAACTTTTCCACCCGTAACAAAATTAACTAAGTTCTCTAAACCCTCATTATAAAATAATACCAACTATAATTTATTAAGTACAACGCAGGCTAAAATAACCCACACAAAGAATTTAGAACAAAACTAACTAATTGATATAATAAAACTCCAAACACAGGTCAGGAAGGAAAATTCCAATGTTAAACTGCATGTCATTCCAGAATTGAGATCAAATGGATAACACCTCCATAGCTCGACCAACCATGAAGGGTTTTCTGAAACTGTCCAATCATTACGGGAAATCGTGATTTAAGCCAACATCGGGACTTTGCTGGAATGATACCCGATTTGCTCGCCTCCAGACAAATCCAACCATGAGAACGTAGTGGCAGTAGGCAACAACTAGAAGGTACACTAAGGAAATACGTCGACATCAAATACCTAGCAAATAAAAATCAAACCTGAAAACATTCCGAATGTGGGCTACCATCAATCAGGAATAATGAATAGAATCTCTTCATGTGTAGACTGACGCGATCATCGAGATTAAGCCTTTCGTCGGTAAAGCGACATAAACAATTTACCTAAAATAATAAATATGGATTAAATTTTACGACCATTAACAAAAATTCTCTCACGCAAGTGTTCATCATGGTATGATTGAATTAATCATAGTGCAGCGGATGTGCACACCTCGACACCGACTTGTATAAAGTGCTACCAACCGATCATTTCGTTTTTTTTTTCTTTATTTATGCAACCAGATCTTGGAAATATGAATTCTACAACCGCGGTGCCGAGAGTAGAAGCCCCAAGGGAATCGAGTCCCACAACCCATGGTAATTTATATTCAAAATTATTATCTCATAATTTATGATTACTTTTATTTCATAAATTTTAAATGGATAATTATTTGTATCTCATAAATTTTAAATTGATAATTGGTTCTATTTTACAAATATTAAACTGACCATTATTTTTATCATATCAATTTTAGTTCGATAATCATTTCTCTTACTTAAATTTTAACTGATAATGATTTTCTCCCATAGATTTCAAATTGATAAATTACTAAATTACAAACCCCCAATTCTCATAGCTGAACTTTAACTACAGATTTCCGCGAATCCCAAATTATTGATTTCGAATAAGAACACTATTATTAATATTCTAAACGTTCGCAGAATTTCAGGGACATTCGCGTCCGTAAATGGGATAGAAACAAATGAATATCGGACTCCAATTTTCCCACGCTACACAGCGTAAGGCCTATTTAGTGAAATTTCATCGCCAACAAGCATTATGTCAACTAATACTAGTAACTTCTATAATAATTGGGTCGATGCGGATGATGTCTCAATGTCAATAAGTAAAACAGAGGAATAAAAGATCATGATGATTTAATGAGTAGAATTACCTTAAATTGAATTAAATTATTAGCTCCAAAGAAAATTTAGTGCCCAGTCAAACCTAATCCCGCGAGAATAAATATAGCAGTTAATATGAGATACCTTGAATTTACACTATACCTGTTCATATAATCATAATGGTATTTTAGAAAGACCAGGGTCTCTCGAGTGGATCCCCACACATGTTGCAGAAGAATGGCGTCAGGCTTGGAAGCGAGCACGGCCTGCAACAAGTCCCAAGGAGCCCCAACCCAGAAGACCCCATCAGACCGCCCTGCAATTACTAGGAATGGAAAACGACACCCGTTGGACGAATAGACGAGATGACAATAAGTACCCGGCTGAGGATATTCGAGATCACGCGCGAAACCTCCTCGCCCGCTGGGAAGAAATTCAATGGCAGGTCGACCTACAGGTAGTTAAGGCCAGGCAGTACCTAACCAATGTCGAAGACGATTTCGCTGTCGGACGGATTGCGGATGTTTATCCGACTAGGCCGGCTCGCAACATGAGGCGACCAGTGTTTGTCATTCCAGGTTACTCTCCGGAAGAAGGAGTCAGGAAATTTTTTGAAGATCCCTGACTTCACGGGTTATTGAAACCACGGACATCAATTTGTGTTACTATTTAAATTAAAAATAAATAAGTGTCGTTCGTTTCTTCAATGGTTCATTAAGCTAAATTTCACAACCTATGTTTGATATTAGTCATAATTTTAATCATTCGAATTAGTAGCCGAGTTAAACGATTTTTATTGTACCAATGGCGTCTACCCAACTATTACAAGCAGAACTTGCCCATGCCAGACAAGCAAATAAGAACCTTCTCGACCAGGTAATTCAGTTAACACGAGAAGTCCAACAAGTCAAGTCCACCTGGTCAGACCCGAAAAAGACTAAGGCTCTTTACCTCAGACTCACTGCTGCTCAGAAGGGGTGGACAGATGAACGGCAACTCAATCAGAGTTTGAAAACCCAAGTGAGGGGATTAGAAGTGGCTCTATCCGCCTGCCAAGAAGGGGCCGCGGTAACATACCCCCTTGTATTTGCTCCAGCCCAATTGGCCTACCGGGAATCGGCAACAACCTCAGCAACGACCGCCGCCCCAGCCACAGTAATAACCGGTAGCCATCGACCTGGAAGGAAGGAGCGTGCGAAACGCCGAGCCGCTCGATTATCGAATAAATCTGGATAAACAAGCCCACTTGTACTGAGTTGATAAATAAAGCATTATCGAGTTGTAAACCTTATATGTGTAATTTGTATTCCTATAACCCCAATAAGCTGAAATGTTACCTTTTTGTTCAGTTAGTTAATCGTCAATGTCACCGTAACCAACCCGCACGATACACCTGTGTAATCTATGGGTTGGATTCCGCTCTCAATTAATATTATCGCACCTCCTTTGATATCATGATCAATTTGAACAGTATATTTACGACGTAAAGGGGACCGAATGGACCAAAGCGAGCCCAAGTCTTCTATAGACAGCTCGTTGAACCCGAGGGTTGTCCGGGCAATTACAGTATTAGCAATAGTGCTCACTTTTTGCGGAAAATCCACCCACTCGAACACATTTCCAACGTTGCTTAGCAACGGGTGCCGAGTGGTAGTTAGAAAATATTTATATGGCGTTACCGGGGTAACGACAAAAGGATAAAACAAATGTCAAAACCCAGTAACCCACCACAGGTATGAGTTGGGCGACCACGCTTATGACCTTAAATGGACCTATACATCTTTTGTAGGACATGGACATGTTTAATTTCTACTAGGGTGGTAAAAGGGGTGGATTAACATTTGTTAATCAACATTGTGTAGCAAGTTCTGAAGATACAGAACTCCTATAAATTGGCATAAACAATTTTTATGAATGAGACTTAAACCAAAAATTACAATATGCTGACTTTGTTTGTATGTATTATGGTTTCGACTCTGTTTTGAATAAATGTGTGACTAAGAATATTGAAATCCTTTCATATGGGTATAGTATGGAAGTGGATATTGATATTCCTAAATGTGTGCATGATGCTTTGAATGATTTCCCGCTTGCTTCAGAGAAAATGTGTGCGTCCGGTTCGAAAATTGAGAAGTTAAAGCTCACACATTAGTGAAAATCATGTTCTTCATTGGCGACTTCTCAAGTTGTATATAGAGCGGGGAAATAGGTAATTCATATACATAGGACAATTAAATTCAAACATGCACCTATATTTAAAAATTACATCGATAAAAACACTCTATTAAGGACACAGAGTACTAGCGAATTATATAGGAACATATTTAAACTGTACAACAATAGCCTGTACGGTAAATCCGTGGAGAATTTGAAAAAAACGAATGAATTTGAGGGTATACAATTCAGATGAAAAGATGATTGTATATGCTTTAAAGCCGACTTTCAGAAATCAATCAAAATTTATGATGATCTGATGCTGCACATTTGAATAAGAATTCAATATGTTTAGACAGACCCAGCTACATCGGACAATCAGTGCTCGATCTGTCTAAACTGCGGATGTATATTCTTCAATATAAGAAACTTGCCAAATATAGGACTGAATTTAATCGCCAAATTAATATTGTTGCCGGCGACACAGACTCGTTTTTTCTTGAGGTTAGGCACTGTAAGCTTGACACTCTTTTGCCGGCAATGATTAGAGAAGACTTGTTAGACACTAGTAACTATGACTTTGTTCATCCATAGTACTTGAGAAAATTGGATTCGGTTATCTGCAAGTTTAAAGATGAAAGTGAGGGAGTCGGGTACAAGGAATGAGTTTTCTTAAGACTTAAATGTTATAGTCTGTTAAGTGACAAAATACTATGAGGGCTAAGGGTGCATAGTTATTCAACACTGAAATTGAGCACCAGTAATATTTAGACTGCTACAATAACAGCGTAGTATACACGGTGCTGCAAACTAGGACAAAGACGCGCAATCACCATGAAAATTAGAATTAAAAATAAATGATAGGAATTGGAAACAATCCAATTATTTGTTAAAAGAATAAATTGTCAAAGTAAATCAAAAAATAAGGAAACTAAAGCTAGAAAATACAAAGAAATTCCCAAGGTCAAATTTTGTTTTACTACATCAAATTTAACACGCAAGGTTAGGGTCACAAAATAGATATATATACCGATTCATTTTCACAGAATTTTAACAATTTTGAAACCAGTTTTCAAATCTGACGAACCAGTTTTAACTGACAAATCAGCTTAACTAGTTTTTGACCAGTTGAAATTCAACGACGAACGTACGAACACTCGAATCATTTGTATTACCAAATTGAAGAAATTTATTGATTAAAAGTAAGCAAGAATGACTTGCTAATTTTGGTATAAACTGTACGGCGATGATGATTGAACAGTGAAATTAATATTGATTAAATATATATACTAAATGAACTTATTTATTATGTCGAAATTTTTCCGGCCCACAGCCACACACTAACAAGTTAGCAAAATCTTACATAAAGATCGAGCAGTGTAAGTGAGAGATCTCGCCGTGGGTAACGACGGACTCGAACGTCAATTCATTCATTATCATAGGAGCAGAAGGGGGATCGGGAGGCAATCTTTTGGTTGCCTACCTTTATACCTACTCCCGAAAAATCGACCTAAAATATCATTACTTAACGGCTAAAATATCAACACAGAGTAGTCCAGTAGGCACTCTTAAAATCTAACATCAACATAAAGATTTCCTAGGATCAACTTGAGGTTAACGGGAAGGGGGCTTGCGGAAATCGATGCACCGAGCTTCTAATAATCTTAAAATCATGATTGAATAAATAAAATAGGATTCGATCTAAATAAAGAATCTTATAAATCGTGGATAAATTATTGATAATAACAATTGGGTAAAAATATGACTAAAGCTAAACTAAAGCCTAATAAATCAGTCAGTATTTAGAAACTATGACGAACCTAAACTAACAACCTCATGAACCATTGATTTAGTTAAAATTATGGTAAAAACTAAATGAACATCCCATAGATTATTATTAGTCAAATGTTGTAAGTAAATCTTTTCGTAAAATGTGACCAGAAATGGTTCATTCATAACCATGAGTAAATCTTAAATCATTCCCTTATTATTTATCGATAAATAATGAATTTATTTTAATTCATAAGTTTATAAAATCCGCTCATTACAAGAGTAATTAAATAATTTAATAATTCAAGAACAAAATGACCTGAAAAAATGGTGGACAAAACAAAATGGACGATTACAAATCTCGTATACATTATAAAATATAATTAAATAAGGTTTTATTGCATAAAAGAACATAATCAAATTTTTTTTGTTTTGAACCTAGTAGCCGCAAGTCGACACCTCCATAAATTTGGCAACCATACGAATCATATCCCACAATGACCCAAATGCGAACACGTCCAACTGACATCCACAAAAGATTTATTTTCGAAAGAAAATTGTACTGATGCATCGGTGAAAAAGTTGGAGAATTTGCGGATTTTAGCTTCGCACGATAATGAAGAAGTTCTACCGGCCGATGGGAAGCGACGAATATTGAATGAGATCCAGCTGGCCGGCCGAGGACGAGGCCAATTTAAGAGGATAATTACCTGAATGAATTTGTTAATCTAATAACGGACCATTTGATTCAAACCGTAAAGATCGAGGGACGGATACTGTTAATGAATTCGGAGCAATGGTAGTAGGAGTCTCCACGACATTCACGTTTGCAATTAATTCCAGATGAACGAACTAGATATGTTGAAGGGAGAGAAATATCTACCAAGAGAATGGTAGAAAACAGAGAGATTTTTCATAGAAAAAGAAATTTCCGATCGATGAAATGGTCAATCATCACTATTACCCGAAAATCAGTATATGACCATGTGGCAGCATACACCTAGTGACGTGGTAGAATAGCTCGAGCAACTGGGTAAGAAAAATATGAGACACAGTCGGAGTGTGCATAAACCACTCTAGAAATTTTTTACTCTCCGATCGATAGAAGAGTTGAATTAAAGAAATCAGCCAATCACCAGTTCTCGCCGAGATTTCTGTGCAGCTACGTGGCAACACACACCCAGCGATGCAGCTTATATATAGTAAATGGGACCCATATCCAATCCAGAACGTTATGCCAAATTTTCCAATACCCGCAACATCAATGAGTGGAGTTAATATTATGGAGGCGAGGAAAAAATCACCGACTGGAGTTCCCAGCCGACAAATTCCCGAAGTGCAAAATCCTCAAATCAAGGCTACTCCTGTGCGCGGCCGAAGAAGTATTCATACGGAAGATTACGCTACAAGTACGGCTATTCTAGCTACATTTTGATGTACAATCAAAAATCAGTGTTTAATTGTTATGCTCCTCTTTTTGGATAATCGCCTAATATGAATTCCGATCCTGTAAACCATAGTTATCCTAAATGGAAGCAGCCAGTTCCCAAAAATTTAGGAATGACCTACCTTACCGGTAATTGTAGTGAACCCGCTTACTTTAGTCGTGGAATTTCCATCAAATCGACTAGTCAGAATTTTCGTAAACTCTTGCCATTCATTTCTTCTCAAATAAGAACCTAAAATATAAAAAGTAATGACCTAACAATACACGGAGAGTTTTCGTTAATCCAATCACCAACAATTTTCCCCATAGACAATCCAACATTTTTGAAATTAGTAAATGATTTTTTTTTCATTTTTCCCTTTAGATTTATTTACTATTGTTGGGCCAAGACACGATTTTGTTTAAATAAATCGGTAACACGCACGCAAATACAACATGTAGATTTAAAATCCACAAGAAGAAACCAAAAATGAAATAAAACATATTAATTAAAACAAATTAAAAACATAACAAAATTAAATAAAAACAAATAATTAATTAAAATTCGTAAAGACTATAGCTGCATACATAAACATACGAGAAAAGAAATAAACTGCCAAAACCTTGAAAAATAAGGTTTAGAAAAAACACAGGCAGAAGAGACGACCAGAAAACAAAATATTGGGGTTTAAAAATAATATCGTAAGAAAATAATAATAAAAATAAAATCCAACAATAAAATATTAATATATCAAAAAATAAAGAAAAATATAAAAAATCACAAAAATATTTTGAAATAAATAAAATAATTTAAAAAAACCCGAAAAATCGCTCTTGGTCTCACACAGGCACAAAAACAGTATATAAACAGTGACAAATTTCATTATTTTTAACTTATGCTTTTATAATTCAACACTTCACAAACTTATCAAATCTTTGGAAAGTAAGGAGTTTTGTTAATTTTGAAGTTTTATTTTTGAAAGTTAATGAAATATTCGTAAATTTTTGATGTTTGTAATGTCTCTAATTACATGTTTTCTCTATACTTTTATTTTTATATATATTCGAGTCCCTTATATTTATATATAATAGAAGTATCTCAATAGCCATCAATGGGACAGATCTAGGGCCGGCTGGTGGATTAAGTTCCCTAGTTGTGCTCGTGGGTCGCACCTTATTGAAACCTCGGTAGTCCGCAGTAGGGTCTGGCAATTTGCACAGGACCTCCATGCAGGGCATCGTTGAACGACTCGCAACGGCCGCTGAAAATCGGCCGAGGCGAGCAGAAATTAAAATCAAGGGAAGGGCGACTACAGATAGGGGAATTTGCAAAGATCACATAACGATCTCATAGGTATTTCGATTTTTCAAAGCTCGAAGTAAAATGATACAGGGATCGGGCAGAAGGGATAGGAATCATTAATAAAATGAGAATAACAGTACATTGACACAATAAATTAAGGAAGTGTCAGGCATTTTTACTTGTCACAATATCATACACCGAACATAAAGGTTATAAAATGACACTCAGAATGAGAATTAACCGCAGATGTGAGGAAGTGTATAGGTAGGTTCCAATAATCTCGTAATAGGTAATTAAACTCCACTCATATTGTAGTTACGATCGTGAAAACCATTGGAATAGTGTAATACTCCAACGCTGTAGTTAGATCCGGAGAATTAATTCCGCAGTAAATGAATTAACCATGATGTAGACCAATTCATATGGCTGGCCAGATACCAAAATCCTTGAAGTAATAACTACCTAAGTAGCGGAAGCCATAGCAGAATTCTTTATTGCACGAGATAGTTAAATCCACGGAGATAGAGACGACAGTAACATAAACGGATAATATTCTTACACCTCTACAATAAGTAAATCAATAATAAATAAAATACTCCAAATCACTCCAGGAACTTACAAATATCCACGAGTTCCCGATACGTCGATAAGATAACTAACAGCTGGCATACACCACTGGCCGTGACTAACGAGTGTGCGTCACTCTTCTCTACAGCCGTAACACATCATCCTAGAAGATAGTTGCACCACCCCAGGCACCATATAAAATCGATGAAAATTATGGAACAGATAATCTAGTCTAATCGTACTGATCATAGGCAGTGAAATCACAAATCGTCTCATATATTGTCACTAATGTTATTAATCTAATACTTTGAATATCACTAGGCACATTATCATGAATATTGTCAGTATTATTATTATTATATCTATTACGATTATTATTATTATTATTCGTAATCATTTATTATCATCATGATTATTATAATTATGACTATTATTATCGTCATTATTTATTATTGTTGGTATCATTATTATCATTAAATTTATTATTATCATTATCACTAATATAATTATTATTATTGTTATAATTATTATTAATTTCATTATTATTATTATCATTATTGCTAATCTTATTATTATTATTGATGTGATTATTGTTCTTATTTAAATTATTATATTATATTCGTCATTAAAACTAATGGCAGTATTAATATTATTACGTAATAAACGTCATGGTGAACAACCTTAATGTTATAGTACCCAAATTTTCTAAATAACTACTAAGGATATTATTAATAGTATTAATGTTAATTAATTCTCTTACTAATTAATTCAATTATGTCCATTTTTTAGCATTAATAATTCTCTTAACAACTAATATAGATATTCCATTTTTATTAACATTAGTAATCCTCACGACAACTAGTATAAGTATTATATTTTATTTAATTCTAATAATTATTGGCAATGACCGAACATTAACAATAATATTCATTTATGTACTCCCCCGAACCGTGCACGATTTACCCAATATTTCATCGGTACTCTTCGTAATGCACTTGCTAACGCGAATCAAACCGTCATTAGGACCCCCAACCCCAAAGATTCTACCTGTTGACTACCATTGAACCCTTTCTGACTGAAGATTTCTCACTAACCTTACCTCCAATAACTCCCTGGTTAGATTAACTCTCCTCTATACCTGTTCTAGAATTAGATATCAACTTCATGACGGATCCGAACAATCTCCCCAAAATTCCTCGACTTTCCCCCTCAGTGATCGCGCTCCGGCAGAAGCTAGAAGAGTTAGAAGGTAGACACGAAGCCCTCAAAAACAAATATAATCGGGTAAAAGTAGGGTTTTCAAAACGGGATCCCGGGATCCCGAATCCCGGGAATATAGCCTTTTTTCAATCCCGGGATCCCGGAAAAAATTGATTGGGATCCCGGGATTTTGTTCCTGTTTTTTTTTTGGGATTACGAATCTTCTGTTGAAAATATCTCCACTTTTTTTGAATATAATTCAGTTTCAAAGGAAAAATTGAAGAGTTTTTTTTATGATTCGACGGAATGAATTGAAGATTCGGATATGAAAAGCTCCAGTTTAAAAAAACCCAGAAAGTTCCACGTTTTTCTCTATTGAATCTTCAAGTTAATGCCGAAAAGCTACAAAAATACATTGCCTCCCGTTTTTTATTCTGAACTTGCTCTTGTTTCTTTTGTATAATTTATAATTGAAAAATTTGTCGTGCATTTTCTGGATTGAAAAAATTATCTGAACTGTAAATCTTTGACAGTGATTCAAACCTTGAATTTCAAAGCTAGTATATTTTGATAACTATGGCTTAAAATGATTATTAAATTGATGTTTTATTATTTTATCGTGAAATAATTATAATCATTTTTTAGAAAATGTCAGACGTCTGGAAATACTAAAAAAAAGATGGTAACGATTATGGAATTTTTAATGAATGTTTTAGCAAATTGAAAACCAAAGGAGGTTCAACAAAAGGTTTATGGACTCATTTTAAGACCACCCATCCAGACGTGTTGAATAACAGCCAAGCAACCTCAACAAAAAGGAAAAATTATTCAGATCTTGAACCCACAAAGAAATCAAAAAGCAGTCATTCAATAGATTCGTATTTTTACAAAGAAACACTCGGTGAGATTTTGGCGAAATTTGCAGCGAAAGATGGTTTTTCTATACACGCAATTTTGAATTCCGAGGGTATACGAGAATACATCAGATTGAAAAAAATGGAAATGCCCAACAGTCTATCAACTGTAGCAAGTTTAATCTATGAATTCTATGAGCACAAAAAAGGTGAAACTATTCAAAAATTGAAAAAGAGACTGGAAATTGGTGGAAAATATTCAATAAGCATCGATGAATGGTCAGATTGTCAACAACGCAAATATTTGAATATTACATTACACGAGCCTGAAGAAGACATTGTTTTGGGGTTGAAACTCGTGGAAGGATCATGTAACGCCGAAAAGACAACTGAACTTGTCACAGAATTTTTAGATGAATTCAAATTGGATTTGGAAAATGATATTGTAGCATCCAGCAATGATGGAGCTGCAGTAATGGTGAAATATGGAAAACTCAACAAAAATATTTCTCAAGTCTGCTACAATCACGCTATTCATAATTCTGTGGTAAAAGTTTTCTATGAGAATAAATCAACTCAGGTTGATTCAGAAAGTGGTCAAGAAATTGGGGTCGTAGAAGACGAAGATGACACAGAATATGAGGAATCAAAAGGCAGAGATGCATTTTTCAATGATTTGGATTCAGAACCAGATTACACAGAGATTCAGAGCATTAGTGAGGTGTTAAATAAAACTAGAAAAATTGTCAAGTTCTTTAAATATTCGTCTGTTCGCAAATTAATTTTTCAAAAGCATGTATTGGAACAAGAAGGCAAAAACTTAAACCTAATTTTGGATTGTAAAACAAGGTGGAAATCTACAGATCAAATGGTTGCACGATTCGTAAAGCTTGAGAAACCCATCAATGATACGCTAATAGAAATTGGACGAGAAATTTTACCCAAAGAACATTTCAGTATTCTGACAGTAATTAGTAAAATACTTGCACCTGCTGCTGAAGTAATTAATGAGCTAAGTAAAAACAACAGTAACTTGTTAACTTCTGAAGGTTCGATTGCATACTTATTTGAGACCCTGAATGAAAATCCACATCCGCTTGCTGCAGAGCTCGTCTCAGAATTGAAAGACAAACTTTTAGCAAGACGAAACAAAAAAGTTGTGTCTTTGTTATATTTCCTTCACAATGGTACATATGCAAAAAGAAATAAGTTCTTGGAGTATTCAAGCAAAGAAGAAGTTAAATCATTTGCCGAACAATTACACCAAAAGTTTTCTTTAAACAATAAAGAAAAAGAAACCTCAAGCTCGGGCTCAGGCTCAGAAGACGAAGCACAACCTGACAAAATTATGCAGAGAGAAAATAAGCTACAGGAATCAATTAACAAAGTTTTGAATGCAAAGAAAGTTTTAAATAAAGTTTCTATAAAAAATGAGATGTCACAATATGAATGTTCTGGTGCTAAATCTGCAAATTTGGAAAAGTTATATGAATCTTTATTGACAATAAAATCAACATCAACAGCTTCTGAACGAATTTTTTCCAAATCTGGATTCATTTGCTCGAAAATTCGAAATTGAATGTCAACAAGAATGCTGAACGCTTTAGTATTTTTACGATATTATTTTTTAAAGAAAATCGAAAGGTAGATGTTTAAATAAGCTTAATTTACAATAATTTATGTAAAATCTTTAGTTTTGATATAATAAAAAAATATTTGGTATATAAATTTAGAAAAAATATAAAAATTTATTTTGAAAAAATAAAAATCCCGGGATCCCGAATTTTCCGAATCCCGGGATTTTTGGAAACCCTAGGTAAAAGGCACCTGGACATCTCCTGAGGCAACTAAGAGCCGATATCAGAAAATAACCCGCCTATCGCGAGCTCAAGACGAACTGATCACCGAATCTCGTAGCCAGCGGGTGTTGATAAAGGAACAGAGCACGACGCTCCACCAGATCTTTACGGATGCCGAGCTGCGTGCCCGCATCCCCGGGAGCGACTGGGCTCGCCACTTAAACATCATTCCGGAACAACACCTTCCGATGGACATAATTAATCCAACTCCCTCAACATCAGCTCCTCAAATCACTGAGCCACCTTAAATCCCCGTGGTCGAATCACGTTCAGGAGCAGCCCGAAGACGACCTAACCGAAATCGTCGTCGTCGTGAGCGTCGCCGTACGGAGCCATCCAGCGCTCTGTATCGGATCGATGACCTCCCGCTCCCTTACCAGGAGTTCGAAATCACGGAGCTCGATCCCGATGTGCTCTATGCACCCTCTGTAACGTTTTATTCACCGGCCCGATCCATCCACATCAATCTGGTCGATGATGAACTCGAACCCCCAGGAATAAACCAGGCTCTAGATCGGTTAGGCCTGGATATTGGTGAGATCGCTGTGCTCACGGGCAACGTGCCCAGGAATCCCCCTTCATTCGAGGAACCTGGACCCTCCACTCGTGCAGAAGTCACCCACAATCCGAATCCTCGCCCGTACAGGACAGCGAAACGCAGATGTCTGCCAACTGATATTGATGCAGACGAATAACATTATTTCCCCAGAATATATAGCCCTTTTGAAGCTTCATGGGTGTCAACTTTAAAGCGACAACGCTTTCTATCTGAGGAAATTTAGGAACTCATGTACAATTTATTGTGTGTTTGTTTCACTGTTTTCTTTCTAGCTGTTAAATAACCTGTCTAGTTGTACTAATAGAATTTTATAGCTTGTCTTCGCTTTAGTTTAAATGTGAATAGTTTTAAATAAAAAGAAAATAGTAAAAACGGCAATAATTTTATAAGGTATTCTTAGGAAAGTATAAAGCGAAACCGTTCGAAGGTATAAATGAACCTCACGATTCTCAATTCAGATAGTGTAGATGCAAGGGGTTCAGTAATAGTATAATTTATAGGATAACATGCGTAAGTCCTTCCATCGGCAGGAATAACCGGGAAAGCGAAGGTCATTCGAGGAGTAGCATTGGTAATAGCGCTCACCTGCTCGAATGGCATTCGGCTGTTGCGTACAGTACCAACATGATTTTGGTCATGGGTACGCAATGGTTATCTAAATCGTGCGGCGTATTGGGAAAAGTGACCCAGAATACAAAGGTGATAGACATACCATCGGGACATGAATTCAGCGGCAAAATGACTTTCCCATACGACCAACAATTAGAATATACTAGAAAATTACAAGGTCAAATTTTGTTTTACTAAATCAAATTTAACACGCAAGGTTAGGGTCGTACAATAGGTATATATACCGATTCATTTTCACATAATCTTAATCAGATTTTAATCTGAAAAATCAGTTTGTAATAACTTCAAGCAGTTTTAACTCAGTATAAATCCGCGAAATAAATGTGAGTGGAGAGATGCTTTTTGGAAACTTTCTCCACGTCGTACCCAAACAACCTTATGCAAGCTCTGTCTGAGGTGTCGGCGTGGGGGAAAGGTTTGAGTATGACGTATAAAACGACGAATGTCAATTTCAAACAATGTCTATTATATTAAATAAAGTTTTTTCTTTTCAAATGCACTCTTGTCGAAACTTTTCCGGCCCACAGCCGACACATCGCCGCAAGAGAGTAAAATAGACATACCCCCATCGAATCGTGTAAGTGCGGTCTAAATCCGCCAATGATTCGTGCCCGTGAAGGCTACGGCGTGAGAACGCAGTAGCTGAAACGTAAATTATCATTCCGTATAGGGGAAATAGGTTGAAGGGAGAATGGTCTTTTGGCTATTTCGAAATCACCCAAATCCTATAAATTCGACCTAAACTTGTAACAAAAGACGGCTTAAAATAGAAACACCGAGAATTCGTAAATTTATAATATTAACATAAATTTGCCTAAGATCAACTAAGGGATGGTGACGGGAAATGTGATGTTGCTATAACTTCTCGATTGTAAAATTTATTGTATCCTCTAACTTGATTTATTAATGCTTAACCGAGTTAAATATTACCCATGACTCTGAATAAACGTGACTCTTAAATCGTTATGGTTATGACCCCGAAAACCATTTCCATCTTTCCCCCCTACTAAAATGAAACCAGTGGGCACTCATAACTTCGTAACATTAACATAGATTCTCCTAGGACCAATTAAGGGAAGGTGACGGGGAATTCGATGTCAAAACAAAAATTCGTTGCTATGATTTCTAATTTATTAATTTGAAGATACCAAATTCATAACATTTAAACATTATTTAATTTCGATACGAATGTTACGTCAAAGAGATTATGACCAGTAAATTAAGAATAAGAAAATTTTGCGAGTAAGTGAAATTGAAATTCCCCAATAATTTAACTGACTAAAATTTAAACGCTAATAATAGGAATCTAAGTATGTAGAGTTAAAGATTTCAATTTTGTACAGTAGGCCGAATCTCTAGGACCCTAATATCAAACGTTTATAAACTTGATAACACCCAAAAATCTTTTAAATACCCGTTTTGTAAACCCCAAACCAGCCAAACCATTGAGCAACCACACCTCAGATCCACCCTTAATAACTCATTAAAAATAGTCCATACATTCACGAATTTCCCGCTCATAAGCTAGTTAACCAAGTTATTAAAATCCAATTAGATAAACGCATTAGTAAAAATTTTACTTAATTTGGAGTAATTATTCTCAATCTGACGTTAAAGGAAAACAACTTGGTAATTATAATCGCGAACAATTTGCGTTTGATAAATTCGATTCAAATACGTCGAGCTAGTGATATACGACATAACTACGTGAATCCAAAAATCATTAATGAACAACATAATATATTTAATAAAATCGAGATGCCACGAATACATAATAGCTCTAGTAAATTTGGGATATCGCAAACTTGAATACCCTAGTATCCAACGAAAGTACAGTAGTAGTGCACGAATAATAATTGTGATTCGCTAACTGACTGACCAAATGAAGCCA
Organism: Schmidtea mediterranea; assembly: GCA_022537955.1. Classification (NCBI taxonomy): domain Eukaryota; kingdom Metazoa; phylum Platyhelminthes; order Tricladida; family Dugesiidae; genus Schmidtea; species Schmidtea mediterranea. The sequence goes on from CM039681.1 coordinate 29,690,024, forward strand.
ACGAAAATATGCGAGCCACTTGTTTTCCTTTTTTCATCTAAACCGAGAACCGAATCCGGAACGTCCCTCACCTAGAAGGAAGAGAGCGAAAATTAATACTAACGATAATAAACCGGATAAATATAAATTACGCATAGAACTCCACGGAAACCGATCTGATTTTTCACCATCCGATAATAATAAGCCACGTATTTCAGAAAAATCCAGATCACTACTATAAAATAGGAAAATTACTCTCCCTGAACCGATTGACCTGAAATATCCCTTAAAAATTCTATCTGACATTTAATAGAATTATCGATCGACCGAAGTTCAGGAAATTCATCCCGCACACTCCATCAATATAAACCCGCTGACGAAGCAAAGTTCTGTACATGGACAAGTCACAACAATTTTTCTACCCCGAAACGTGCACACCGACAAGTATAAATTCCACCGAACAAATTGATTCCATCATTTGTTTTCTTTGCAAATATGACTTACAATTCCAAACGTACAAACGACGACTCTCCGGTTAGGCTTCAAGAAAACGAGATAACGATGGAACCAAAATTCAATAATCGAAGAGGTAAGCTTCATTTCCTACTTTCATAACTTGACGAAAATTTGAGATTTAGACGCAATGTAATACGTGAATTCCCAAGTCAAGACGAGCATCCCAATTCGAAACAGACTTTCCTCGTTTATCATAAAATCAAAGATTTATTTGTCCGAAATTATTTTACTCGTCATTCTTATCGACCATAGTGAGGAAATACCCAGGAGACTAAATTTTGATGCTTTACCTAATTCGGACGAAACGTCGAGTATGGATAAAAGGATTTTTACGAAATAATGTATAGTGTTGTCGAACCGACCCTTTAGGATGCTGATGTTTACGATATCAATGACATCCCGTATTTACAATACTATTAAACTTGAAACGCCGACATCACCCTGACCAGCTGGTGATGAGATGACAATTCGAGAGAATACAATTAGTGTACCCAGTTTAAACTTAAAGAACAATTCAACATGACCAATATTAATGAGATAACCACGCCCATGAGAGATTTACAGTCAGGTTCTTGGTTACGTGTATGGTTAATATTAATATTTAAATAAAGTTCCTATTTACAAGTATGATTAATTCTAACATTTGAATAAAATGTCTATTTACATGTATGATTAATAATAATATTTAATAAGATTTCTATTTATAAATATAGTTAAGTTGGATATTAAAATTAAATGTCTGTTTACATGGATGGTTAACTTTCATATCTAAACAAAATGTCAATTTTTTATAAATAATTAAGTTTAGATAAAAGATCATTTTTATTAGTGTGACATTTTTATTTACTTTATCCGCGCGGTTGTGTAGTAAAGCGAAATGTAAGATTTACTTCATTGGAATGCTCTATTTGAATAGATACTTAATTTAAATTATTTCAATAAAGGTCATGTTCATCTACGTAGGGTAAATTAAAGGGATTTGAATGATTTATTCCATTAGAGTAAATAATTTTAGGTTATTTAATTATTATTTAAATCGACAAATCTCGAATTCTCTTCTCATTACCGTTGGACAGGCAGTTGTAATCACCATTGTAACGTTTGTTCGACGAACGTTCCTAGGAATCCAAATTGGTTAAGGAGTAACCCGTTCCAGAGCCATGCTCATTAATATCTTGAGTACGATACCATAGTTGCACGTCTTAGGAAAAGTTGCTTCTAGATCCATGACCAACCCAACACGCCTGGTATAAAGGAAGGGTAGATGAATCCTAAATGATTAAGGTTCGCAAGTAAAGTGATTTAAAAGGAAGTTGAGAAAGATAAACTCAAAGCGTCGACTTCACTACTCAAGTAGCGATTAACCACCATACAAAGTTAGACGAAATCACATGCGATTTTCAACTAATGAGTTACACCATAACCCTTTTTCGTCGTCCAACGACTAAGTAGTCCCCTGAAATAAATGGAAAAGGTGATCCGATTAATTATTTAAATTTTCTTCCATTTAGATGATTCGTGAATCGATGCATCCCGGATCACGGTACGCTTCCCCGCACATGCGTCAAATCGATGCCGTCAAGCCATGTGGGATGCTGGATTCACCGTATCCCAGGTGAAGAAATCCAGATTTGGTACACAACAGCAGTCAGAGGTCGAGCTCCCGTTTGTTGCTATAAAACGGGAACCATGACGCAACCCGGTACGAGAAATCCGGGGTCAAGCTGAGTTCCTCCTCACTCGCCTTGAGAAACATCAGCGGCAAACTAACGCTAAGGTGGAAAAATCCAGACGTTATTTAGCCAATGTCAACGACGATATAGCAGGAGGAAGAATCGCCAGTACGGACGGATACGCTCCTCCTACAACACATCGTTTAACCTTGACGACAGCAGACTGAACGCTAGATCCACGCCCATCAATGTAGTGGTAGAGGAGTAAATGAGTAGAGGCATTTGGCGTTTTCTAAAATGCCAATCAATAACTACGTCGAAATGAAAAGGGCATGAACACACACCAGTAATGAAGATACCGAACACACCACCGAGGTAAACGGCGTGTGTGTCGACAGAGAAAATTTAACCACCTACCCACGATGTGTGCATCCGCACTTAGATAAAATGAATGTTTTGATCTAAATTAACCACACAAAACAAAATGTCCGATAAATCAAGGTATCAAGCCGCTACGACTAGAACGACGAACTCGCGGCACTCTAATACATCGGTTAGATCCACTAAACCCTAGACCAAGTCTGGAAACAATCGAACGGAGAACAACCGAAGGTAATAATCAATAATATTTTCATTTCTGGATTGACAGTAATCTACCGAACACAACTTTACCATAATAATCCAAGCTGAAGAGCGATGAGGAGAAATTAAATCCTGTTGTAAAAATATGTTTAAGTCAACAACAACGAAAATTTTGTATACGTGAGTTTCAATATACGGGAATCGACCCATTTACTGCTAAACGTCTCAACGCGACCTATGTGGCCGATCAGCACACGTCACTATCGTTCGAGCCTTACAAACAAAAATTGGATTAAAGCCCATATAGTTTTGGTGCCAATAAATATTCAACGACAACGACGATACGTATAATTATTATCGATCTATGTAACTTAAAATTTTTAGTAATGATGACTCTAATTTTATGATTTAAACTTTAATTTATTTACATTTTAATTCATTTAGCATTGCACAGATATCTAACTAAGGAGTATCTCAATTTAATATTCTACATTTATTTTATGTACATTTTTATTCAACTTGTTTGCATTGCATTGCTGTTTAGTTAAGGAGTATCCTAATTTAATCTTCGATCCCTATTTTTATTTATAATTTAATTTATCTGCATTGTATTGATAGCTAAGGAGTACCTCAATTTAATATTTAATCTCTATTTTATTTACATTTAAATTTAACTTATTTGTATTATATTGATATTTAGCAAAGGAGTACCCTAATTTAATATTTAATCTTCATTTTGTTTGCATTTTAATTTATTACTATTTGTATTATACTGATTTTTAGCAAAAGAGTACCCTAATTTAATATTTATTTTATTTGCATTTTAATTTAATATTATTTGTATTATGTTGATGTTTAGCAAAGGAGTATCCTAATCTCTTATTTTTATTATACTGATTTTTAGCCAAAGAGTACCCTAATTTAATATTATTTGTATTATGTTGATGTTTAGCAAAGGAGTATCCTAATCTCTTATTTTTATTATACTGATTTTTAGCCAAAGAGTACCCTAATTTAATATTTATTTTATTTGCATTTTAATTTAATATTATTTGTATTATGTTGATGTTTAGCAAAGGAGTATCCTAATCTCTTATTTTTATTTTACTGATTTTAGCAAAAGAGTACCCTAATTTAATATTTAATCTTTATTTTATTTGGATTTTAATTTAATATTATTTGTATTATGTTGATGTTTAGCAAAGGAGTATCCTAATCCCTTATTTTTTATTTTTATTCTTATCCAATTTATTTGTATTAAACTGATATTTATAAAACGAGTATCCTAGTTTAGTATTTAATCCTTGGTTTTATATTAACCTAACCTATCTGTACCACTTTAATGTTTAGTAAATGAGTACCTTAGTTTAATATTTAGTCTTTTGGTATCACTTCGAGACTTAGCGATGATCACCCTCTTTTAAATTAATCTATTCATTTTGTTTTCATTTGAATTTAACTTACCAGTGTTACGTTGATATTCAAGTTATGCACCCAAATGCAGTATGCGATTTAACGTACTCTACACAAATATTCAACATTTTCCGACGGAATTAAATTCCACAAGTACCCAAATCCCTTTGACATTGAACTAATTCAAATCAATTTGCACCCAACTTAGTTTTGGAGAAAACCGGTTCAACTCATCTTGGCACTTAGTTAGCTTAATTCTCTTCAATAGCTGATTTGTCCATTGTTTAACTGGATCTAAGATTTGACTAATCATTTTGCGTAGTTTTATTCTAGCTACTATGAGGTTAATTTATTTGGGTTCTAGCCTCGAAATGTTTACTTCACCCGAGCCATTGATACTCACGTCGCCTGCATTCGGCAAACCAATGATCGTCAATCCTAGGACCACCACCAGGGAGGACAAAGATATTCGTACTTAATAGTAATTGAATGGGTGGGGAAACTTAGAGGGTATAGATCGTGAGCAATCAACGCGTAAATTTTCCTAATAATCAATGGGCGTTTACTCGAAGTCGAACGATCGGTGAAGTGTGAGGATTGGAGTGATGACGGAGCGGAGAGTTGGTAAGAAATCCCCACGAAGGGATCGAATTAAACTAATGATGAGTTTCTAAAGAGTAGGTCAATTCGAGCACACTCCCACAATAATGACTGAGTAAAATAGATTACGTCGTAAGAATCAATAGCTCCACAATCCTACCTTGAATTAGGAACCTGATCGACCAGCTCCATGACCCTTGAGATGACCCATAACTGGGAAAAGCTAAGTTACTAACTCGTTATCAGAGCTTCGATAGACGCGTCATGCAAATTAATGTATCGCTACTTTCAGAAAATTCCTGGATCGACGCGTCCAGGATTAACTACGCTTCCCGGCACATTCAGCTGCACGGTGCCGGACGCGGGGTTCTCGATCTCACCGGTCCGAGAATCCCGAATGGGAGACCAGACGAATAGCGACGACACCAACCTCCCATTCGTCGCAATCAAGCGAGAGCAAGGTCGAAACCCGGCGCGAGAGATAAGAGGGCAGGCGGAGTATCTTCTCGCCCGTCTTGAAGAACACCAGAAACAAATCTGGATAAAATTAACCGGGATATCGCGGCCGGATTGATCCCAAGTACACACCCCCGTACAATATGTCTTTTAACTTAGACGACCCAGAGCTGAACGTACGAACAGAGCCGATTAATGTGGTAGTCCCGCGCAGGATCTGTCCCGAAGGAGCGCGAAGGACCGACGAACTACCAAACACGCATCTTGAGCATCCCTACGCTCGGAGAGTACCAAGGAGAATCGCGGATCAATCATATCCGAGAATCAACTCTCCACGATAATTTGCCATTGTGTAATAAAAATACGTGATTAGTTAGATTATTCTTGACCTCGCTGAATAACAATTTTAATAGAAATAAACCACCCGAGTCACTAGTCAGCACCCCCAGATTAACCCTTTTATTGTAGACATGGATTCCCACCAATTTCTACAGCAAGAACTGACTCAGGCGCGAAAGTTAAATACTGACCTTCACCAGCAAATATTGCAATTAACCAAAGAAATGCAAACGATCAAGAGTACCTGGCTGGAATCGAGCAAAGTGAAACGGCTATACCAGAAGCTGACGGCGGCACAGAAGGGTTGGGCTGAAGAAAAAAAGCTCAACCAGAGCCAAAAACCCAACTCAGGGGCTTGGAGGTAGCGCTGTCTGCATGGCAAGAAGGAGCGGCAGTGACCTATCCCCTAGTCTTTGCCCTAGCGCAGTTAGCATACCGAGAAGCCATGTCAAATTCAAAACCGGCCACCAGATCATTCAAACATCGCCCTGGCAAATCTGAGCGAGCTTAACGTCGAGTGGCTCAAACAAAGGACGCCTAATCATAAAGATTAGCTTTAGATGTTTTATTAAATAAACAGAGTGGAATGGTGTTTTGGTGTAACTATCTTAATTCCCTTAGATCAAATTGAGTTCTATATTAACCTATCGAATAATGTCTGTCGAATGGACAAGTAAAGCCATCTATCACCAATGGGAGGGACGAGTACCAAAACGAACACAGACCATCTAACGGTAGTGCGTTGGACCCAGTTTGAGTTCGGGTCAGAGCAGTTCCGAAATTGCGCTCACCTTTGGCGATCTCAAACACCAATGGTTGCATTTCCAACGTTATTTAGTAACGGGTAGCCATTGGGGCAAGCAAGTGTTGGGCCAGAACACGAACGGACTTGGATAATGTTTAAATGGATCGGTAACACACATGCAAACATAACATAACAAAATAAATTAAAATAATAACAAAACGCAACAAGATCCGCACGATACAAACACAAACATAACATGAAAACCTAACAAATTCGACAAAATTTGATAAAAGTTCATGAAAATGAAATTTTAATCAAAAAATTTGAATTAGAAATAATTCAATAAAAATTCTAAATAAAAAATTGTTAAAATAAATTAAAAAATAATAAAAATAAAGAATAGAATACACTAGAAAATAACAAGGTCGAATTTTGTTTTACTACATCAAAATTAACATGCGAGATTATGGACAGAAAATAGGTATAAATACCGATGCATTTTCACATAAAATTTAACCATTTTTCAAACCATTTTTTGAACCAAAATTTTTGCGAATTTTAAAAATCTACGTCAAATTAATTTTTAGGTGAGAAGTAGTTTTATTTGGAACTCTCTCTCCACGTCACATCTTCGCAACCTCGGTAGAGCTCTGCTTGGATGTCGGCGTGGGGGGAGATGCATTTTTATGAATTTTATTTATTGAATGGACTGTTATGGTAACTTTTGTATTTTACTTTTAATATACATTAATAAATATTTATGATGTTTAAAATTGTTTTTATGCATAAAATAAAATTAATCTGTCGAAATTTTTCCGGCCCACAGCCAAACACACCGCAAGTCAGTAAAATCAACACATAACTCAGAGTCGTGTAAGCGCGTGGAAAATCGCCAATGATCTGTGCCCGTGAAGACCCGGAGTGCGGAACGCAGGGGTTGGAACGTCAATATTATTCCATATAGAAGAAAAGAGAAATAAGGAAGGAGTCTTTCAGCTGCTTCCTCGTTTCTCATTTCTGTAAAATCGACCTAAATTATTTTACACACGGCTCAAAATCATCACACCGAGTAGTCCAGTGGGCACTCATTAACTGTAATATAAACATAAAGTGCGTCTAAGGCCAATTAAAGGGAAAGGTTACGGGAATAAATTAACATGAAATCGTTGATATGAATAAATTAAATCGTTGATATGAATAAATTAATTCGTTGTAATGAAATAAATTAAAATCGGTGATGTAAATTTACTTAATAGATTTAACTTGACTATAATGTCTTAGTTGTTAATCACGATGGTATAAACTACTGATAAAACCCCAAAAATAATCCTAAACCCGAGGCTCAACGCGACTATTGCCCTATAACTCCAAAATCGATGAAAAAATCAAAAAGAAAGACCATAAAATTATATTAATATTACAAAGCTTTCATAAATTAATTAAGAACATGATGATAGGCTTACTACTGATGTTGAAATTGAACATCTTCAGCTTAGAGTACACTTCCCAGGTATAGCAAGTGCATTTCAATTACATTTTTCAGCAGACGGCCGATTAATAATTAAACCCATCGCGAAAATCCAATAGTATGGATGTAATGAAAATACGATACTTTAAATCGCTGAAAACCCTTCGAGAAAAATTGTATTCCAGAAAGTCATTGGTAGAGTTTCCAAGCATTCCTAACATTTCGATAAAAATCATGTGAAGTAATTAAAACACCAACCTGCTCAAAAAACAAAATCGATCACAAATTCCATAGCATAAATACGATCCCCGATCGAATCACCCATTCAGAATAGTATTCCGATTAATAAACGAATTACATCCCGAATTTCATCTAAAAATTCATCACATCCGACCCAATCTCATAATTCCTTAAAATAGACTGGAGATAATACAAACAAGGAAAATAAACTTACCTGAGTTTATCATCGCCCGCTCATTCCATACCTGTAGAAAATCTCGTAAAGTCGGGTAACATACTAATAAGATCGGAAATATTAATTATCGACAAATAAAAATTAGAAACCACCCTGGAAAATCGATAACGCTATGTTCAACCGGATATCATGAATTATTCCGATCGTCGAGATTGGTTTATTATAAACAAGTTTCGTTCACGATTGCACTACACAACACCGGAAGCACACGCACTTATTTTATATATGGAAATTCGGTCCAGACAATTATTGATTTCGAAAAATTATTATCACCTTGAAACATGAATCAAACAATAGGAGGGAATTTACCAGGAGAATCAGCCTGCCAACTCAAGGTAGTTTTGTAAAATTTCATCTAATAATTTATTTTTTCTTAATGTTATAAATCTTTAATAAACGGGGAATGACCACTATAGAAGTTTCTCATAAATTCGTCTATAAATTAAAATTAACTATTTAATAGGTGTAATCGACCATATTACTATAGCATCAGATTCAGGTACCAGATTCTACAAAACGCTAAAATACTAATTAATTTTTGCTCCCCACGAATATTCGAAAGGCCTAATCAGGGATATTTAAGAATATTAAAATTAAACAGTATGCTATGGTCATCATTTCCTGTGCATTTCCGGATTTTGTTTTATGAACTATAAAATTACATTTACCTTGTATATTTTATAAATAAACGGTCGCTTTCCGTCGTCTTGAAACAAACTTTAATGATTGAAGATTAACTATTTACAATATAAGTTTGATAATTTTTATTATAATATTACACTTATTATTTAATCCGTTATCCCAAATATTAATATAAAGTACATATTGAAAACATACGAGCCAAAAGATATAGGCACCGCGTAGATTAAAGGATACTAATTATCATAGGATAAAATTTTATTGTGGTTTCAGTAAAGATTTCGATCCGCGATTGCGATAGTTTTCTGAATAACCAGTAACAATTATTCCGGTTTACACGAATTTCAATGGGTACTTCCACTCTTCCAATTTTAAACGAAGAACGATTTTATTACCTAAACGAAAAATGGATTTCGTATAAATTTTTAAAGTAAATCAATGTCTCTCCTGTCTAAACCTTAGGTCGATAATTAAACTTTTATTCCCTCGTGAACCCTAAGCGACCCGTTATTAAATTACACAGACGACTTGGATAGCTTTAGGAACATTCGTGCAAGACGTAAATCAATCGCTATTCGTTTCGATCTTCCATTGCACCATAAGAGTAGATTGTTCGTTCACAATGATTGGTCGACGGCAGATATTACTTGACGTTATAACGCCAAGTTACGATTAAGATAGATTAACTTTTTATCATGTTATATCCAACCACCTAACTATAATGATATTTTAGAAGAACCAATGCCTCTCGAATGGATACCCGCCCATGTGGATGAGGAATGGCGTCGGGCTTGGAAGAGAGCGCGACCGACAGCAACCCTCGAAGAGCCTCAATCCAAAAGGCCACATCCAACCACCTGGCAGATACTGGGCCTAGAAAATGATCCTCGCAGGGCAAATGAGCGGGTCTGCCAGCAATACCCTGCCGAAGAAATCCGCGACCACGCGCGGAACCTCCTCGCTCAGTGGGAGAGGATACAGGAACAAGTCGATCTAAACGTGGTCAAAGCCCGGATGTACCTCACCAATGTCGAAGAGGACATCCTCGTCGGGCGCATCGCGGAGACCTATCCAACTCGACCGGTCCGCAATACCCGACGACCAGTAGCCATTATTCCAGGCTTCTCCCCGGAGGAAGGGGTTAGAAAATTCTTTGAGGAACCCTGATTCCTCGGAAAAAGGAAACATGGACCATAATTTGTATTATTAATGTTATAAAAATTTAAAAATTTAAAAACTGTCGTTCGTTTTAATTCTCTTCGTGAATAGATTCATTCGTGTAACTGTGTTTGTAGTAATCAGAATTTTGATTTAATTCAGTCAATAAAGGAATTTAAAGATTTTTATTGTAGCGATGACAACCATTCAACTACTACAAACCGAATTGGACCACGCTAGACGGGCAAACGCGAATCTACTCAGCCAGATAGTCCAAATAACTCGAGAAGCGCAGCAGATCAAGGCAACCTGGTCGGACCCGAAAAGGACGAAGGCTCTCTATCTCAGACTCACTGCCGCTCAAAAGGGTTGGGCGGAGGAGCGATAACTCAATCAGAGCCTCCGCACACAAATCAGGGGACTGGAGGTCGCCTTGGCAGCCTGTCCTGGGGGGGAAGCAGTAACGTATCCGCTTATCTTCGCCCCGTCACAGTTGCCGTATCAAGGGCCCCACAATAATGCCGCGCGAACTACAAATCCGCCCACCGTTCCATCGAGTAATCGTCGGCCGGGACGCAAGGAGCGTGCCCGACGCCGAGCCGCACGATTGTCAAGTCAATCACATTAACTTATGGATGTTGTGTACATTTCGGGTTTGAATAAATAAATTCATATTCATTGTTAATTCAATTCCAAGTAATCGGCTACAAGTTATGATTTGCATGAGATCATTATCATGAGTACTCACACCGCATCGTTCTATTTCTACCGGTCAATATAGATCTGATTTTGAATTTTCTTACACAAGGGACAGAGTAAAGCGAGCATAGGTCTTCTATCGACGGCTCGTTGAACCCGAGGGTTGTCCGAGCCATTACAGTATTAGTAATAATGCTCACTTTTTGCGGACAATCCACCCACTCGAACACATTTCCAACGTTGCCTAGCAACGGGTGCCGAGTGGTAGCTAGAAAACATTTTGTATGGCGTTACTGGGCAACAATAAGACGATTTAAACAAATAACGAAACCCTGTAACCCACCACAAGTATTTACATATGGGGTCAAGGTTGTCGAAACCATAAACCCCACAAGTGTCAGAAACAAACACAACAGAAAGACACTCGCGAAATATTTTTTCAAATCACCTCGCCTTTTAGAATACTTATTAAAGTATAAAGGAAGGTAAGATCTTTTGACCCAACACAGTAGGTCATATTCTTGAAATATGACTATTTTTTTCAAGAACAATATAGAAATTGCATCAAACAAAAAAATAGGAACAAATTGATTTTTACAATCCTGACGAGCCAAATACAATTAAGGTCTTTTCACACAAATAAGTAGAGCCAAAAACAGAAAACAGCCCACGAGCAAACATATGCAAATTATTAAATTGTGTCAGTGGAAGACCCTTATATGCAAATTATTAAATTGTGTCAGTGGAAGACCCTTATAAAATTCCAAGGATGAGTTTTGATATTTGTTCTTAATTATATCACTGCACTGTAGATCAATCATTTCCATTTGAAGTTCCGGGGCTAGGGTTTGGGAGAACATTTTATTCTTTTGGTTGACCGGCTCGACGCTTGGCGCGCTCTGCTTTTTCGGGTGGATGCTTGGGAGATTTGTTCGCTGCTTTTGTGGTCAATGTCATATCTCTATAGGCCAGTTTGGCTGGTGCAAATACTAACGGGTAGGTTACCACGTTACCCTCTTCGCACGCCGATAGCGCTACCTTTAGGCCGCGAATTTGGGTCTTCTGATTCTGGTTGAGCTGCTTTTTTTCAGCCATCCCTGTTGTGCGGATGTCATCTTTGGTAGAGGGCCTATACTTTCCTCGGCTTTACCCAGGTGGCTTTAACCCTAACCCTTCATCATTGTAGATATACCATTTGATCCCCTGATTAGATTTGCTTCATCTAGATACTTGCGAATAATCGTTTTATTCAAGCTCATCTATTACATTTATCTTTATCCCGTTTCGCTGGAACGTGAGTATCGTTGGCAAGTCAATCTATTCATTGGCAGATAAATTAATGGAGAACAAAACATTATATTCATGATCAAGTTAACGATACAAGACATGTCTCTCCTCTCGATTCACTATAGATTTCTTTGGACGGTTGTTTCGAGGCGGGGGAGTCCTAGGCCGGAAATTTGCGTCATCCAAATGGTAAAAATTGATAATATTATCAGATGATAGACTTACCCTCGCGGGATTCATCTTTCCCCTCCATGGTTATCTCGTCAGCCTCTCCGTCTCGAGTTCTACTGATTCCTTCGTCCCTCCAATGTCTCTGGTTATATGACATGTGCTGCGTCGTGATTTTAGAAAATTAACGAATCAAACTGGTCCGGTGATTATATATGTGAACACGCTATGCCACGTTGGGTGTTGGCAGGCTAAAATTTCGTTTGCTTCTTTCGGCATGCAACGTCTGCGAGACCTGGTATTATCGCACTCGTCCTTGTGTGTAAAAGCTCACTATTTGATTTTTGACAGCCTGCGTCATTGATTCGCTTCACGGAGGATTAATATTAGCGTCGGCAATCTGTTCGGTACTTCAATATTTCACTTTAATGGTCAGTTGATGGTGATTTCCTGACTGGACACGCTGATTTGATTCATTTGCTGAGCTATCATTTTTTACTTGCTAAGTTTGTTTAAGATGTTATTCCAGTAATTCAGTAATCTATTTTAATTCACTGTCTTGATTTATTTATTTTAGCTGTCCGTCGTGCTATCGTTTCTTAATTTGGTGTAGTTCATTTGCAGTGTCATTATTGGGTTCTATTGATTCACTGAACTATTCGTCGTCTACATATTTGGTTCGCGTCTTATTTAACTAAGTGGGTGAGTATTTGATTCGTTTATCTTCGCATAAATTTATTGCCCTTTAGACGTCCACCTCACTCGATAGTCATGGTTGTATTCAACACATTTTTCGTTTCACTTCACGGATAGTACGACGTTGACTTAACTTAATGGACATCCATTTACTTAAGAGCAGAATTTACGGTCGCAACTGTATAGTCAATTTTGTCGTAATGTTAACTTTTGAAAACTGGAATATTTATTACTGTGGTCGATCTGTCGTCGTTGTTTATAATTTTTATATTTATATTGATTTTAATTTACTTGATTACTGCTCTAAGTATGTTTGGCGTTGGTGTACTTTGTCTTATCTATTTACACCCTTTATCCTGAGTGGTAAGTTTCACACTACCCGATCGAAAATTTCAAGAGTCTGATGTGAATTTAAACCGTATGATAATCTTTGTGAATTTACTTGTCAAATGTATAATTTTGTCTATCTCGTTTAACTACACTTCTCCGGTAATAATGTTAATGTTTTGATTAGCATTAGTTGTCCATTAAATGTTTATCATAAAGAAGTTATTTTCATAATGCTAGGTAACATTCTTACTAATCTCAAGTTTGGAGATTTAGACTCTAAATTATGATCATTTCTTGGTTTAGCTAATTATTATCATCGGTTTATTAAAGGACATGCCGAAATAGCGACTCTACTGTACGCGGCAACTTCAGGATGTGATAAAAACTTACAGTGTACTGATCGTTGTGTAAAAAAGTTTCGATGAGTTAAAAATGAAAAAAGCACCAATTTTAGACTATCCTAGAAAGAATCTTATGTTTGTTTTGGATGCAAATGCTAGTTTTGGAGCAAGGAGATCAGTGATAAGTCAAATAAAAGAGAATGGAGACGAAGCAGTAATTGCTTTCGGATCACCGCATCTGTCAGCAAATGAAAAGCGTTATTAAATGACTAGAAAACAAATATTGGCATTACATGAGTATATCATGTATTTCAAACAGTATTTGTATGTAAAGAGTTTTATAGCAAGAACAGATCACAAGGCCTTGTTTTTTCATTAATAAAACGAAGAAACCAATTAGTCATCAATCGCAAACTTGAATGGAAAACCTCTCAGAATATGATTTCGAGCTCCAATATAGAAAATGCAGCGAACATAGACTATCAAGAATTTGTGAACTATTATGCTCACAGTGTCAAACAAAAAACGATGATGCTAAAAGCTCTAAATCACGAATTCAAATTCCTAAAGAAGTCTTTGCAAAAAAGATAAGTCAAAGCAAAACAAAGGAACTAATGATTCCTAGATCGAGTAGAAACTTCCTTGATCAAATTGTACCATCGCATTCGAATGTGACACGAGCTAATAGGGAGGATTATTAGAGAAATCAAATTTAAAATATTTGAGTCCGGTTACATTTCATAAATAGAAACTACGGAAATTAAAAATAAACCTGAGCCATTTTCAAGTAACATTTTTGCCATAGTCAAGGATACTAAATTCTCTTTCAATTTGTTTCAAGTTTTGGATTGTGCTGTACTTATTTACATACTAGTTTTGTTATTGTTTAAAATGAATATTTATGACATTTAATTTGTTTCAAGGTGATTTTAAAATGAAATACAGATTTTGAATATGAATTATTTATTAAATTATAAGCAAAAATATATTGTCGGATTTTTAAGTTGTTTTATTAAGGTGCATAATTAATTGTATAATATATACTGAAGTATAAGACTGAAAAATTAAGTTCAAATATCAGGGGCCAAATCCTAATTTGATTTATATTTCAGTCACCAATAAACGATCAACAATTTAGTCTAGAGATAATTTATTATAGTTTTCTTACGATTATGGTTTATTGCAATCATCGATCGTATTTAATCGAATTTTAATTGACACGCGCTGTTTTAAATTATGTTTTAAGTATATGTATCGACAGGAAAATTGATAGACAATCTAAACCTTAAAACAGAATTAATTATAGTAAAACCAACATCGAAGGAGAATGAAAATTTCACGTTGAAAAAAAAGCAAAATTGGATTAATCAATAGAATGTTTGGTTTTTAAAAGCAATTCTTTAAATTTGTCCATTTTCTTAACTATTCATAAAAAATTTAGTATCATTTTATTTCAACACATTCCAGAAATGTGTGATATTCGTAATTTTGAAAATTGGCAATCTGTAAAGCTAATTGCCTCATTAATATCATATTTTGAAGCTTTAAACTATTTAAGTAATTAAGTTAAAACTATATTGGTAATATTCTACTATAATTGTCCAATTGAAATTAGAAAAATTACTAAATTGTAAAATATTTAATATCCATAATGTATAATTAGAAACATATTTATATAAAATATGAAATAAAGTATCACATAAAAACATTCCAATTTCATCTTTAAATTCGTTTCAAGTATATCTTAAACAAGCGTTATGCAACAATTACTTTATATTTTTGAAGATATTTGTATTTTCTTGGAAAATAATACAAATAATTTATACATTTCATACTTAGTATAATAAAAAATATTCAAACTAATTGTAGTTGATAATATTTATCAAAGTTACTTTTTTAAGAAACATAAAGTAGCATTAAAAATTTACGTTAACAATGAACTTAAAACTTACTCCTTTTTTGAAATTTAGTTTACATTAAACTCTGATATCTGATACTAAAAGATAAAATGGAGTAAACAATGATCATGCTAAATAAAATATAATAAAATAATATTTAAACAAATGGTAAAAAAGTATTTTTATTGAAATTATTTGTTTATTATTTATTTTTAAAAAATTAATGCTCTCAATTCTTTTTGTGTGGCAGATACGTTCCTTAGTAAGACGCATAAAAAAGACACTCGATGCATTTAAATAGGGTCACATTTCATAATTTTCGAAAATCGCATAAAAAAGGATAATAAATTATAGTTGAATATTATATATTTAGTATTAACTTGAATACTCAAATAGATTAGAGATTCGAAATGCGATATTAATAAGGGAATTAGCTCTACAGATTGTCTATTTTCAAAATTTGGGACTTCCAATAATTGAAAATGTGGGGTTTATGGTTTCGATAACCCTGACCCAAGATGTAAAATACTTTCTTGCTCCCAGTGGTTACCCGTTACTAAGCAACATTGGTAATGTAACCATTGGTTTTGAGATCGCAAAGGTGAGCGCCACATAGGAACTACTCTGGCCCGACCTCAAACTGGATCCAACGCACTGCCGTTATAAGGCCTGTGTGCGCTTTATTCATTCCGGTCCCATTTTGCTTACTCGGTCTT
This sequence comes from Schmidtea mediterranea, assembly GCA_022537955.1. NCBI lineage: Eukaryota > Metazoa > Platyhelminthes > Tricladida > Dugesiidae > Schmidtea > Schmidtea mediterranea. The sequence continues at coordinate 29,706,202 of CM039681.1, forward strand.
GCTCATTATATAATTTAACCTTGACTCTCACTAATTATTCTACCTTCATTCCAATATCTAATTCATAAGACAACCCAAGAGAAAAACATTTATTTAATAATAATTAGTAACATTTGTTATTCATGGTGTAGAGCGGCCCGACGCTTGGCGCGCTCGTTCCTTCCGAGACGATGTCTGTTTGGCTTTGGAACGGCCTTTGGAGTAACTACCGCATCCCTGTAGGCTATTTTGGCGGGAGCGAAGACGAGGGGGTGCGTCACCGCCGCGCCTTCCTGACCGGCCGCTACTGCTACTTTTAGGCCTTTTATCTGTGTTTTTAGACTGTGGTTTAGTTGTTTCTCTTCGGCCCAAATCTTCTGTGCCACTGTCATTTTCTGGTAGAGGGTTTTGATCTTCTTCGGCTCTACCCAGGTAGCCTTAGTTCGTTGTATTTCCCTCGTTAGCTGCAGAATCTGTCCGTATAGCTTCTTATTTGCCCAGTGCGCGTTGTCCAATTCGCGCTGTAGGATTTGGCTTGATTTCATGGCTACAAAAGAACAATTATTAGGCCGCACAATTCCACGTTGATATTATTCAACACAATCTTGAAGCCGTAGAATTTCATAGCTATATTTATTAACATATATTTATCAGCAAAGAAAAACTTAAAACTAAAACTAAGCTATTTTATTTTCAATCACTAATTACGACGCGGTTTGCGATGATGTTCATAGTCGACTCGCCTTGGAGTCATTCAAGCATAAGGGTGCTCGCGGTGTTCATCATTTCGTTCTCTCTCCGCCCTCATATTTTGGGGGAGGATCCTCTGTGGAACCACTACATCGATGTCCTTGGATCTCGTATTCAACCTGCTATCGTCGAGATTAAACGAAGTATTATACGGCGGAGCGTATCCGTCCGTACTGGGAATTCTCCCTGCTGCTATATCGTCATTGACGTTGGCTAGATAGCGTCTGGCGCTCTCCACCTGGGCGTTAGTCTGCCGCTGATGTTCCTCAAGACGGGCGAGGAGGAACTCAGTGTGGCCCCGGATTTCTCGTGCCTGGTTGCGTCCTGGTTTCCGTTTTATGGCAACAAACAGGAGCTCGATCTCCTCCGACTGCTGTTGTCTTCCGAACCTCGACTTCTTGACCTGGCAGGCGGTGAATCCCGCATCCCACATGGCCTAGCGACATCGATTTGCCGCATGTGAGGGGAAGCGTACCGTGATCCTTTAATTTACACTGCGTTTACGAACAGGGTATTTTGTTTAACTTATCAGATTTAACTTACTACACAACTAGAGCACTTCCATGAAAGTAATTTACTCATTTTCCTTTACTTCACAACCACGTGACTAAAGTAAGTAAACAAAACCGTTCCCTTAGGTTCTCAGAATTGACCATTTGGACAAATTGATTATTCCAACAAATCTGATTTATCCATTCTTTTACTTTATTTTACGCAAAAATTGACTTTTATTCGGTTATTATATTCATGATTCTTATAAATCGATTTTTTTAATGGTACTGACTTAACCATCTCTTGACCTCATACTACCTTAGTAAAGCTGGTATTTTATTTTAAATTATTATAATTAGCGATCTACCTAAGCAGATGGTGTTAATAATCTTCATTTGTCTGTTTTTCAAGATCTGGTTCATTATTCGAACAACAAACAGAAACTAATGGCTCGCGTTCATCGGTGGCTTCATATGGAATCTGTCGGCGAGATGGTGACTATCATTTTTCGTGCGTTGTTGTACTTTTGATGGGTTATCACTTCTAGTTTGGGGTAGTCAATTTTCTAAATACATGGTTTTGTTCATTAATGACTTCGATTTTGGATTTATTTAGCTATATCGCCTGTCGATCAGTCGACCTATTTGGTTCGAAGTTTATGAAACGTAGACGGTTCATAATTTTTTAAATGTCGGTGGTTTTCCTTTAATTTCGGGATCAAATCATCACTCTATACTAAGCAAAAGGTTTGTTTTAGTGGGTGTCTACCTAGAGTTTTTCACTAGTTTAACTCAGTTATGGGTAAAAATTGCCAAAGTATAGATTATTATTTAATGAGGCATTTACGGTAGTTCTACTGTGTGATTGCTCAATAGTTTGACGGGTTTGAGAGAATAAAGCGGAATATTTGATAAATTTTTGGGTATTATCAAGTTTATAAACATTTGATATTAGGGCCTTAGGTGTTCGACATGCTGTACGAATCTTTAAAAAAAAATCCGCTTGATTTCTCATGTTGGCAGTTAAATCTCGGTTAACTTATTGGGGAATCGAAATTTTACTCACTGAGAATATTTTCTTATTCTTAATTTACTATTGACTATTCTTTGAAGTAACACTCACATCAAAGTTAATTAATGCATGATTGTTATGAGTTTGGAAAATTCTAATTATTAAGTTAGAAATTATAGCAAAGATTTTGGTTTGACCGCATATTCCCAGTCACTTTCCCTTTAATTGGCCTTAAGACAAGATTGTATCGATATTAAGAGTTTATGAGTGTCCACTGGACTACTCGGTGTTTTGAATTTTAGCCGTTTGTCGTAATGATTTAAGGTCGAATTTATGGGAGTTGAGCGATGACGAAATAGCCAAAAGACTATTTCCCCTTCAACCCATTTCCCTTATACGGAATGATAATTTACGTTTCAGCTACTACGTTCTCACGCCATAGCCTTCACGGGCACGAATTATTGGCGGACTTACACCGCACTTACACAACTCGATGGGGGTATGTCTATTTTACTTTCTTGCGGTGATGTGTTGGCTGTGGGCCGGAAAAATTTCGACAAAGAACATTTGGTTTCATATTAGTTATGTTTATAGAAATATAATACCACAATCGTCATAGCTTCATCTATCATAATTAACATCATAACTCTCTCCCCACGCCGACGCCCAAGCAGAGCTCATACGAGGACGCGATGTGGAGAGAGTTTTTGAGCATTCCTCTACTCACATTTAAAATTCTGGTTTTCCACTGGTGACTACTTTAAACTGAATGATTATACAGAGTAAAACTGGTTCAAGTTTTATGAAAACTGATTCAAGTTTTTTGAAAAACTGATTAAGTGGTTAAAATTATGTGAAAATGAATCGGAATATATACCTATTGTACGACCCTAACCTTGCGTGTTAAATTTGATTTAGTAAAACAAAATTTGACCTTGTGATTTTCTAGTATATTCTATTCTTAATTTTATTATTTTTGTAATTTTATTGGACAATTTTATTTTTAATTTTTTTAATTGAATTAATTTCAATTCGAATTATTTGATTTTTGTTCCATTTTTATGGATTTTCCATTTTTTAGTAAATTGTCAAATTTTGGTCAAATTTTTATGTTCTCATGTTATGTTTATGTTTATTTCGCGTGGATCTTGTTGCACTTTGTTATTATTTTAATTTACTTTTGTGTTTCTTGATTTTATATTTAATTGTTTTCTTTCTCATATTTTTGCATGGTTAGTTGGTGTTTTATGGATCCGATTTTAAATCTGCATGTTGTATTTGCATGTGTATTAATGATTCATTTAAACGATTCTCAAGGCCGTTTGTGTTCTGGCCCAACAAAAATAATCAATTAACTTAGTTTAGAAATTAAATGAAAATCATGAAAACTTAGACATCACTTTCGTTTTCGGATAACTCCGAAACCGTTTGTGAACTGTAAAATATAGTTATCATCCCTGTAATAGGCAGTCAGATTTTTTGATGAAGAGATTTATTCTTCATCAATAAACCAAGCGTTTATTTCAACTACTGATGATGTTGTTAGTTTGACCACAAAATCACTTATTAAACTTATTGACGATTTCTGTAATATTTTATGAAGTTCCTGATACCCAGAAATATAATTCTTCCGCTTACGTTGGAATTTTAAAGTTAGTTCAGAAAATGGGTCTTTTTTGGATAAAATGGTTTTCTAATGTTGAAGATATTCCCGAATTATTTTTGCTGTGAGTGGAGTCGGTTCGATTTCTCCTACTTTAGTATTATTTTCTAAAGCTTCGACTGGATCCAATAGTATTCTAATTACACCATCACTTAAAGCATTGATCACGAATAAGAATAAGGCATTGATATCAATCTCGTTGAATGATTTAAAACCTTCAGTAGACAATGTCAATAACTGGAGTACAGTAAACAGATCTCTTCAAAATCAGATAAAACTTTCATAAAAACTGGATTAAGTGTAATAATTAAATATAGTATTATAAAAAATTCGCAATATTTTAATTTTATTGAATTACAAATTATTTTAGATCAAATTATGATCTGGGTTATGAATTTAAATTTCAAGGGTGCATTGCCACATAGGAATTATTACCCGTTTTATCCGTTCTTCAGTTCTTTATTACTGTCGATTAGAGGAAGTAGTGTTTGTATTGTGGCTTTAGAAGAGATACATTGAAATGTTATATGTGATGGGTTTCTGAATGTCAGGATTAAGACTTTACAGGTGTTACCAAGACAGCCCTATATAATGTTTCCGTTGGCCACTCGAAAAGATTTATAATACTATCTCACTTTTGTATTATTTAAATACAGCAGACAAACTTGGCACTGTGCTTAATAGCTATGAATCATTTCCAAAAGCCCTACCATCTTTTTAGAGCATCTTCTTTCTCTTTCTTTTATTCCATTTCAGATTTTTGTTTTTATCCTTAAGACCTGGCTTAATAGATTTTATTAAATTAAATAACTTTAAAACATCTCAGTATTTAAGTCAAATATTATAAAGAACTTTAAGTTTATTTAAGAAAAAGGTTCGCGAAACAGAAAATACTAAACAATAGCAATCAAAATTACAAAACATTAATTGCAATTTACAATCAAATCTGAATGCGTTCATGAATTATGATCAAACTGCGTCAAGAAGCAATACGATTGCGGAAGGTGTTTTGAGTTTAATACAGAATTGACACAGTTGGAAACCTAGAGTCTATCGAATGTGAAAGTGCCTAGGACTAAAATACCAGATTTCTCCATGAAGTTTCCACACTTCAGATTCCTGTATAAAATGTGTATCACATAGTTAAAGTGGTGTCTCATCCTTGGTAATATTACTATTCAAAAAGTAACTCTCTCCAACATCGTACATAATATGAATATTTTCTTTGCAGCACTGCAGACGTTAATTCTATTTTTAAGTAGTTACACCAAGCCCCATTGAGATAAATTCCGCTATAATTCAAGTTGATACATAAATCAACTTGGTGGAATTTATTTTGTGAAAAAATAAATGCATTTCAGCCATTTTTTAAATAGCTGCTAAGTAAGTTATTTTTTATATAGTTATATAACTTAAAGTTAAATTTTATGATCATAATTCAAGCTCTTAAATATAACTTTGATCAACTATTTCATATATATTATTATAAATAATATTTAGGAAATTAAGTAAGTAACAATAACTAATCTCCAAAAATATGTATTTTTTTCGGATATTATTCAAAAAATGTGAGTTAAATTATTTTTGAAGTTATAAAAATTATTATTTGCATTAAATAATTATATTTTTTATACATATTTTGAAAAAAATCATCGATTATGTACACAAAATAATTTGGTTTATGATTATTTTTTAAAACTTACCAATATAATTTAAAAATTTATGCTTTTTTTCGGATTTCAGGTTTTGCTTTTTTTCGACAGAAATATCTGAAATATTAAATTAATTTTAGTTTTAAGGGTAAATCTTATGAAGTTACATCCTCATTTACTCGAAATTTCCTAGCAAAAACCTCAAAATTTAAATTAAAAATTTTTTCCGCCATTTTTCTTTCTAAAATTATCTCAAAAATGTCTATAAAATTATTTATTATAGGGCTTTTTTCAACTTCGGATGGCTACATGTTAAAAGTTTGCATGCATGTTTTATTATGGGTTGAGTTAATGTGCATTATTTTATTTCTCTGTCACTTTTTCTGTTTCTATAGTGTAGGGTTTGTCTCATTGACTATTTTACAAGCAACCTCAAGGTGAGTTGGTGTGTTTATATGCTATAAATTTATTGATTTTCTTTTTATATTATAGTTGATTTATCTCAACCTCGCTTGGTGTAAACAAAAACTTTCAGCTGCAGCAACTTGTTTTAACATATCTCTCAAATTTGACATAACCAAGTTTCACAAGCCTCAGCAAATTATTCGCTGAGGGCTGCTACAAAGAACCACTAAAAGGCTATTTATATGCCTGTTCTTAATTTTCTAAAATTCCTTAACATTTTACTATGTAATTTTTACTTAATATTTTAAAAAGATCCGAGATTTGCTTCTTTTCTTTATTTTTCAAAAACGGATTTATCAAATCTAACATTTCATGTAAAACCGAAAGGAAACCCCTCATGCCTTGACCGCCCAAATAAGTTTTCAATAAGCGATTATTTGTGTTACGCATTCAAACAATAAAAATTGTTTAAAGACGTTGAAAATTTATAAATTATGTTTCGTTCACTGCAATAACATATCAAATTTTAATTAAAATTAATAAATATATTACGATTTTGATTAATCTTTTTATTCCTAACAAAGACAGCTGTAAAAGCCATTGAAACGCGCCCGTTCAACCGAAGCAGTACAATGCATCCAGACAAAATTTAATCAAATTTTTAGACTATTTGCAGCAAACACAAAAAACAATAACGGAGCAAGGGAAAATCCGGTTGGGAAATTTTCCTTAGAGAATATTTCAATAAAAATATTTTAAACTTAACAATAGAAATGAGCGCTATTTATACTGTTGTAGGGGAAATAATTTACAAATATACACTTGCATATCATTGACTATGAACCTATGACAGGCGTTCCAAAGGACTTTCTTTGCCCAAAAGCTGTCAACGCACATTCGACTTAGAAAGCGTAAGCACAAACCATTTCAGTCAAATGCAGGTCAAGTGCAAGCGTTATGCTCGGTTTGTGAAACTGTATTTTCGCAGTAAATAATATAAGAAATCAACCGGCAGATGAAGTTAGTCGCACTTGGCGAACAAATTACCAACTATCAACTGAAGATTTAGCAAATGAAATTCATAAGCAAAAACGTCACTAATGTGAAATATTATTTGTGGTTTTTCTTTTAAATAAATAAATATATCAAAAATAAAAAATCTTTTCACAAAGGCTACAAATATTGTTTAGAATTCTGGCACAAAGAGCTAAAAAGATTCACCATCAATATTCTACATCCTCAAATTATATTGAGATCTTGGAGAATTAGTAGACCTCTTTAATGCATTAATACGCCATCAATTTGTTCGAGATGAATTAGTTCTTTGGAAATCCAAGAAACTTCCAATCTAATAATAGTACTCAATTAAAAGTATTAAATGAATGAATTTTGCTAATTTTAGAGAATTAGTGAGACCTGAGCATGCTCTTATAACCATCATGCAAATGGATTGGCAGAGAGAGTATTTAGAACAACAAAAAGAGAATATATACAGTGTTGGGGTCGTCGGTGAATTCGAATATAAATTATTGTCAATCTGACTCCAAGCGTGCTTTTGAACAACAGTAACGAACTCCAAACGATATAAACTTTATTGATTAATACACTTTATCTCCACTTTAAAATGACACAACGAATTATCAATCAATCACAATTAGTGCTTATTACGACCCTTCGGGAAGAATAGCACTTTTCGGATCAATTGGCTTTACAATCACCTGACTACTCCGGTGGGTTTCTGAGATTGGTAACTCTGATTTAGTTGCTTTGCTTTGACCTTGCTTAATTTCTATTTCGAATTTCTCTTTAATTTCCTTTTTTTGTCTTTCTTTGTCTTCTGTAATTTTTTGTCTCCCGCAAAATTTCTTGTCTTATTTTTGTGTGTCACGATTTCAATTGCGCTTCCTTTTTATACTCCATCATTCAATAACACTTACTAATGTCAAATAGAATTTCTGATATCTTTTAACGCTAATTACTTTTGGGCCTCCATAATCACTGACAACTGTCCAGATAAATCATTTTTTAGAGGTGCCCTTTCCCGGATTCCCAAACAACATTTCTTCCCTTATATTGAAAGAGGTTTCGAAATAAAGTGCAAATTTTCCTTTTGTTTTTGTTTTCCTAAATTTGCACTTGTTAATTATAAATGACCTTATTTGATTTAATTGTCTGTTTTTATTGATTTTCTCTATTCCTTTCTCGTTATTCGATATTTCTTTTTCATTCCATTTTTATTAAGCTCCAGAACTACATCTTTATCACTTATGATTGTTTCTCCCAATCATTTTACATGTTTATTAATTATTTTACTCTATTATTTAGGTATCCTCAACACAGAGAATATAAGTAAAACAGTTATATGAAATTAGTACAGATAAATACCTAAAAATTTAATAGAAAACTTTGAATATACCTATAAGGGTAAAAACCCTGAAATCAAGAAAATGAGTCTAAAGAATGATGTAATTAAGAAAGAAAATAAACTAATGTTCAGAACCGAAGGAAAAGATAACTACAACCAAGGTATATATAGGACCCTGTACAGTACGATGTCATTCGACAATTAAGAAAGGGAAGAAATGGAAAGTATAAGATAAGAAATGGGAATTTCTATCGATACTTTAATTAATAGCAAAGGAACAAAAGTCTAGAATAATGGAAAAGTAGAAAGCCGTGAAATTCCAGGTCGAGTCAGAAGACAATAATTATTTCAATAATTATTTTTATTAAATGCAATTTAATATTTAAATAATATTAGACATAATTTAATTAAATAATAAATATTATTCATAAAGTAAAGATTTTAAAATATTAATCTAAATATTTGTAATTTTTAGAAATATATTATAATAAAATAAATTCTATAAAAAATATGGATTATATATAATTAAAAATACAAAGTTTTCAATCGTCTAAGTCACCTAAAATGTCCCAAGAAGCCACAATGATTGCGTAATAAATATTTAGTATTTTAATTATTGTAATATTACCTTTTTACATAATCAGACTTGACAACAGCAGCTACATGAAGAACGGAGATTTCATTCCAGACAGATTTATTGCTCAAAGGGAAGCCATATATTTTATCTGTAACAATCTCAAGCGTCAAAACCCCGAAAATACTTGCGGTCTTATTACCCTATCAAATTGTCAGGTTCTCTGTACACTCACAATGGACACGTCAAAAGTTTTTAGTAAAATTACCAAAGTCTTACCAGATGGAAATACATCCTTTTGCACTTCAATTGCGATTGCTCACTTAGCTCTTCGAAATAGACAGTTTAGAAATCAAAAACCGAAGATTTTAATCTTTTTAGGAAGTCCTATTGAAGACTCAGAAGAGGAAGTAATAGCTTATATATATATAAGGAAACCATTTTTATATTGATATCAAAATAATAGTTTAGCGATTCCTTTTTAATTCTTCTGTAATTTCAACTTTATCATTTCTTTTATGCCTGTTTCAACTAAATAACACCTTCTAAAATGAAAAGAAAAAACCCCTAAACTTATATTATTGAAAATATATACTTACCTGTGTAGTGATGTAATTTGTATGAATGAATAACAAAGAAAAAGAAAAAATAAGTTTAACGTTGAAATGTTCAATAATTATAATAATATTATAATTATAAGTTATAAATTTTGATCTAAAATTCATTTGATATACATAAGAAATAAATACAAAAAATCTCATATTTGTATTTATAAAAAGCTAAATAGTCATTAAAATGGCTGGTGCATAAATTCACTGAATTTCCATTATTTTCAATTTTTCCTGGTTTCAATCACCAAACAATTTCAACAAAGCCAAAAATCAATAATTTTATATTATACTCAACACACAAACTTACTTAATAAAATACGTTTTATAATTTTCTAACTATATAAGGAAAAGAAAAATTCAATCAAACTTGTATAGAAAATAATTCGTTTTTTGAAATGTATTTATTTAAACTTTTCTTTACAAAAAAATTCAAAATTAATAAAATTGTAATATATTTAAGAACATTCTATTCTTAACAGTGGAGCAACCAGGAATTTTGAATGGGGTACGCTGTCAGTATCGGCCCAAGGAGGGTCAAGTGCGGGCCTTGCACTAAAGGACCCACATATGCTAGGCCAGAGCTTTTTTAATATTTAATATTTGATTTATTATAAAAATTTGATAAATTATAAAGCAGAGCATAAAAACATACAAAACAAATCGATAAATTTGTGCAAATGCAAAAACAACAAAGGAGTAATTATACTTATAAATCGACCCTTACAGAACAATATCTAATTTCATGTTTTTTTCCTGCAACATATTATATATTTCTTCTTCCGTTATGTCTCGATATATATAGAGCAAAGCCAAACCATTTAGCCGGTCTTCTGCCGTGGCACTTCTCAAATAGTTCTTTAAATATTGTAAAGTTGAATATGACCTTTCAACCGTACTTGTTGTCACGGGCAGTGTGGCCAAGATTTTAAGCAATTTGAAAATGTTGTGAAATATTTCTTCACTGCATTCGCAGAGGTATTGCAAAACACTTGCATTTTTTTGTATTGGATTTAAACTGAACTTTGTTTGCCACTGTTTGTATTCGGCTATTAACATATTTATTGTGCAATTTAAATCGGTGTTATATTTTTGCAATAATATCTCTAAATTTGTGCTATACTCATGGTGACTAGTATTTGTATTTAATTGTATCCTTTAATTGGGTTACTGTTGCGTCCAAAAATGGGATAAATAATGAAATGCGATAATATTCTTCCGGGGATTGAGAACTAATAATGCATCTGTGGATTTGTCGTTTATTTATGCGCGGAATCGAAATAGCATAGTTGATATCTACCATTTCTCCCAAAAATACTTCAGTTCTTTTGTATATTTCATTGAAAACAGTAACTGTTGATTTACAAAATTTCTCAAACTGTCCAACTACATCTTCGCAAATTTTAATGGCTTTTACAAGGTCAAGTGACTCAGTTTGGAATATTTTGCTTAGCGGTAGAGTGTAAGAAAATATTTTTTCCACAGTCAAAATTGATAAGAAAAAATTGGTACTTTTGATAGCACAGAGTAAAATATGTGCATCCGAAGACGAATCTTTGTCTTTCCAAGTTTCAATTTCTTCTAGGGCGAGAATAAGTGGATTAAGTAATTCAACCATTATCATGATTGAATCATGTCTTTCCACCCAACGTGTTGGACATAACTTTTTCAGTTTAGTTCGTTTTACATCTGGGCATATATCAGAAATTTTCTTTTGAAGAGCCGCATCTCTTTTCGGTGAATTCATGAAACTGTAACATTTTTCCACAACACCCTGTATTTGACATACATCAGACAAAGCTAAATTTAACGAGTGTGAAGCACAATGAACGTATAATGCAGAAGGGTATAAATCCATTATTTTAGCTTGAACTCCGTTAAATCTGCCAGACATTGCTGCTGCGCCATCGTAGCCTTGTCCTTTTAAATAAGATAGATTTAACCCAATGCTACTCAAAAACTGCACCAGTGTATTTGCCAGGCTTTTACTTGATGTGCTTACTACAGGCACAAACTGCAAAAAGGACTCGTTCATTTTTTTGTCTTTGTCGATGAACCGTATGCAAATAGAAAATTGCTCTTGCGTCGACATATCTGTGGTTTCATCGGCAAGCACAGAAAAACATTCACTTTGATTTGCTCTTTCGACAATACGTTTTAGTATTATTTGATTGCAGGTATTTATGATTTCATTCTGAATCTTCCAAGACAAATAATTGGCATTTTTTGAAGAGGTTTCTAAATGTTCTTTAAAAGCCTGATCGCCTGATTCAAGACGAAATCTTATTAATTGACGAAAGTTTCCTTCTTGGCGTATTGTACTTTTGTCAATTTTATCAATATTCATATTAAAGGTGTCCGTATCTCGATGTCCCCGAAGTGGAAAACCATTTCTACCACAAAACAAAAGGGTTTTTATTATTGGCGTTAGCTTTAAACGATTTTCCTTAGCCTGTTTGACCCTGCAATTATCAATGAGGTCAATAATCGATTGCCGCTTTCCATCAACAGCCGTTTGCAAATCGTCTTCATTCAAAACTGAATATTTATGATAATTGGCAATTTGGTGTTTATTAAATGTTCTTGTTGCCCTACGCCAAGTCTTGAAAGGGTCTTTCCCCAACTGACCAAGAGCTTGAGTTGCACGGTCTGCAGAGTTGTTTGTAGCAAACAAGCAGAAATACTTGCAATAGACCGCGTCAATTGATTTGGAATAAACTAGCCATGGATAATTTAAAAGCCAAGAGTAATTGAATATCCTCTTAAAATTTTCGTTCTGTATTTTGGTGCCAGAAAAACAAAAATTTGGTGGCGGTTTCCAAAAATTATTTAGATAGTAAATTTTCTCCTCGTCCTTGAGAATATTCAAATTCGAATGTCTGGACAGAACGTTGTGTACATCATTATCATTTCTATTTTCCAAATTTTGATTATTAGAAGGCTGAGCCTGGTGGTCAACATGCATAATCTGATCATCAGCAACGGCAATAAATTCATTATTTGCCTTTTCCGGTTCTAATTCTGCAATCTATTCGCTTTCACTTGATCTTGATTGTTTCTTTGCAAAAAAATTTAATAAAGTTGTTTGCTTTCTTTTACTCGTCTTAATGCTTTATATGCATGAATGTTGAATGAATTAACTAATAAAGAATGAGAATATAATAAATTATGAATTTACTAGAAAAAATGATAATTACTTACTTTTTAATTCATAATTTATTTTGCAATTTGTGTAAAGATGTTATCCTTATCGTAATGAATGAAAATAAATTGTTGATTGTTATATATGTAGTAGTGTAGTAGTATTAGTAGTAGTAGCAGTCTCACTCTGTATTTAGATTAGCTGTTTGTGTATGTAGATGTGGATTGTGGATGTACCTTATACCTTAATGCGTCATATGTGTTATTATACAAACGGACGAACAACGCGCATCCACATGGTGAACTGCCGACTGCTAGGGTCCTAGGTGCCGTTGCCGATCGCGGGTTGCTTGTCGCCCCTGTGCTCAGTCTCTCAATCTCAATCTGCTGAGCCTGCTGGCCTGGTCAGACCTGCGCCTGAGTTGTCTGTGCCTGCCAAAAGTCAAGGCCACATAGCACAAAGCAAACGCTCGGGTTGCCGGTTTGCATCATACAACTTCTCACTTCTTCAGTTTCTAACAGATTTTATGATCGAGGTTTTTCGGATTTTTTATTGTGTTTTTGTTGGTTGAAGGGGTGCACGCTAGCGTACCAGCGTACACCCTGATTGCGCCACTGATTCTTAATACAAAACGTTTTTATAAAATAAATCGTAAAATATTATAATTTGAGTTTTTTATTATAGAAAATTCAAGTTTCTCACAGAATTACTGATATTGCACAAAAAGATTAACTTTAAAAAATATTTCAATAATTAAAAAAAACTATTTCCACCAAAAATGAAAAGTCGAAAAGAAATCAAAAAGACAAATAAATATTAAAAATTTATTTTATTTACAGTGAAAAAATTTATTTAATTCATGTCTTCATAAATATTCATTAATTAATTATTAAAAAAACAACTTTAATTTCATAAATAATTTAATTAAATTTTTTTAACATAAATTAAATTTATTAAACTAGATGAAATTTAACTAAATTTACAGTAAAAATTACATACGAGTAACTTGTATGCCAATCAAAAACAATACAAAAGCGCAAAAGAATAAAACATTATTTTAAAGTTTTTAGTAATTTAAAATAAAAAAAATAAGTTTAATATTTATTTTTATATTGAAAGTAGAAAAATAATGAAATGCTATTTGTAAAATAATATATGAAATTTAGTAATATAAAAATAGAATTTTAAATATTTGTTTTCGTATTTACAGTGTAACTTTTATTTTCAATCTGATATAAGGACAACTTTTCCTTTGTTAAGGTGACAATAAAGTTCTTAAATGGCAGCAATGAATTTATTTTTATATATTTTGTTTTATCATAAAAATTTCAAATAAGTAAGTAATAAAATAACGAGGGAATGCAATAGCGGGATATCGGTCATTTTTTCCGGTATTGAATACCGTTATTCGAAGATCCAATACCGCTATTTCAGTATTAAATTAAAATATTATTTTAAACAACAAAAAATGCATTTTACAGTTATATAGACTACAATTTTTATTTTAACAAATAAACGAATAAAGGACGTTCTATTTACACTAAAAACACTTCAAAATCGGGGCACCCCCTATAAACTGCACACCACATAAATTTTTAGCGTGAATTAATAAACAAGCACCAGTTTTGTTGTATTAGAGTTATTTAAATCGTAGAAAATATAATTTATAGTAATAAGTTGTATCAGAGTAAGTTGCAGTAAGTTGTATCAGAATTATTTAAATCGTAGAAAGAAAAGTACAGCAAAATTTTTATGACAAATATTAATTAATTTTGGTAATTTTATTTATGCTAAATCCAAAGTTTGATATTTTTTTAAATATATATAAATGTATAATATATTTTATTCATTACAATAAAATATTTTAAAATATGGAGTATATGAAATTTGTTCAACATTCAAAAGACGGAGATGAAAATTTTATCTGGTTTTACTTTCTAAAAGAAAAAATAGGAAACTATGCAAAATGCTAGTGTGCTAATTTTATAGAAACCGTGGAGGCTCAACAAGTGGCCTCCACACACATCTAAAGACAAAACATGAAATAAATTTACGGAAACATGTTGATGCTGAACCTGTAGATGGATCTAGCTCCCAATGTGATAGCTCCTTTAACCAAAATTACAAAATATTTCAGAAATACTAATGAAGACTCACTAGCAGCGGTACTAGCAAGAATGACAGCGCGTGATGGGCTACCATTCAGAGTATTTATCACATCTGACGATCTTAGATAATCACTAAAAGCATTAAATTTAAGTGATGAGCTAGCAAAATCAGTCAACACCATTAGAAAAATTGCCATTGATTACAGCGAAAAAATTTGCCAATTATCAATTAATGAAATATCTGATCGTAAATTAAATAGCACGGGTTTTAGTATTAATTTCGATGAGAGGACTTCTCTAAGAAATCGTCGATACATAAATATTAACCTTCATTCGGAAAATGTTTTTGGAATTTAGGACTTCTACGCATCAATGGAAGTTTAAATGCATTAAGATGTGTTGAGCTTGTGAGTGATAAATTGTGTCATTATGATTTGTCTTTAGAGAAGAATATCATTTGTTTAATAAATGATGGTACAGCAGTTATGCATAAAGTAGGCAAATTAGAACCGGCTGCTCAGTAATTATGTTTGGCTCATGCGATACAACTTGCTGTCGTCGATATAAAACAAGTACAACCGAAGATACTAACAATAGTCCGAATGAGTCAATTTACATGGATTCAGATTCTGAAACTGAAGAATGCAATAATTACGATGCCAGCGAAGGAGATGACTATGAGGATGGCTTAGTAATGGAATACAATATACAGGGACGAGAATGAGATATTGACTTAAACCATAATCAGCTCGGTCAACTTATACAAAAGTTAGGAAAATTGTGAAAACATTTAAACGTTCACCAACACGAAATCAGGTTATTTTAAATAACCCTTTATTGTAAAGTAATTATTATATTGCAGCAATGGCTTATTTATTATTTACTTATCTTATATTTTAATTTATGCTGCTACTAAGGAATCACCGTTTTATCTTTAAAATGGTTCTTAATTATAAGAAGCGCGATTCAAACATAAGTTTTATGATATATTTCACAGTTGTAAGATTTCACACCAGTTAAGATATTCAAATCTAAGTATTTTGTAGGTTATCAACACAAATTTTATTATTTTTTTAAAATACACAACTTTTATTAATTTATTATAACTTAAAATATAAATGATTTTCAATATTCATGCTATTTTCAAAATAAAATTTGTTTAAAAAGTATTTTTAATTTTTAAAATTTTTTTATGATTTTTAAATGTTTATTTAAACTAACAATCTGTAAAAAAAATTTAAAAAATTGCAAATTATAAATTATTTTATTTAGTAAATTAACAACCTAATAAAAACAACAGAATCAATCCAGATATCTCAAATTGATAAACCAAACTATTTAAAAACTTTGAAAACACACGTGATCAGACCATTTCCCACATAATAATTATTAATTATATTTTCAATACGCCTTTTATCCAATTTATTTTAATTACTCTTTTTTAAATATTTTTTAAAATTAATCTCTAAAAAATATTTAATTTCAAAAATCTCTAATAAGTTTCTGTCGTATCAAGTTTTTGAGTAATGGCGTCAAAGGGTGTTAGCCTTTTCGTTGGGCCAGTTGGTAATTAAAACGTTCCTCTTGTACAGAAAGATTCTAATCAGTTGCCCAAACATAAAAGGTCACCCCTTAATTATCTTTTTGTACACGCGTCCAAAGTTATAATGGATAACTAATAAAGTAAGTATTCCGATAAGCTGAAAAATAAAAGCAATTATTTCCGAAACTATCTGAATTAAATCTGATTTAAGTTCCCATCACTAGGCATGGAATCTGTGATATTATATCTTTGGAGATAGACAGAGGTCTTAACTACCAAGGTCTTTAAGCCATATATGTCTTCAACTTGGTTGCTGATACTTTTATCAGTACTCACAAAATAAACATGAAAATTTCATATAGGTATTTATGCAGTAGGTATTGGTATCAGTGTATTAAAAGAATATAGTAAAGACAACTCAAATTCTATATTATTTGGTATTATGTTTGTTTTCTCTCAGAATAGCTATTTCTGAAAATTGGTTGTTGCCAATCCATAAGACGTCGCGGCCTAACGACCCTTTTGTATGTTTGTCCCGTTATTTTTTAAATGTCCAATTGATCTCTGTTATTATTAAAAAATAAGGAGAACAAAGTTCCAACCTCTATTAATGCGACCTTTTTGCCAAGTGTATAAGAGAGAGGTTTACTGTTTATGTCCTGTTATGAAGTTTGAACTCGTTTAGCTTAAATATCCAACGAGTAAAATCATATAACAGCCTCAGAAGTATATAGAAATCTAATTTCACCAAAGAGAGAAATAAAATATCCTTAATATCCTGACATTGCGGATACAAATATGAAAGATCTTTTTTTGTATTCCAGCAAACATTAAACTTAACTTTGTTTCAGTTGATTCGGGTGGCAAAGAAATTAAAAAAGGAGAAGGTTTCGGTAGTCATTGTAACCTTTGGAGAATTGACAAGCAATGAAAATAAATTAAATGACTTCATAAATACAATAAATGGAAAGGATGTCTCGACCTCACAGATAATTAGTATTCCACCAGGAAATGGAATTACTGAATACTTGAGATCAAATCCAATTTTTGTCGGAAACAAACCCGGAATAGAAAGATCCACAGCTGATTTTGGACTTGATATGGATGATCCTGATCTAGCATACGCTTTGAGAGTTTCTTTGGAGGATCAAAGAATAAGAATCAATCAGCCAACAGCTTCAGAACCAATATTGTCAACTCATCAAGAAATAAGTGAAAGATCCAAAGTTTATTCATTGATTAATTTACAATCATTAGATGAGCTTGACGAGCATGAACTGACCATGTCGGTAATTGATGCTACCGCTGCTCACATGGAAAAGCTCTCCAATAGTGACAAGACAGTCGACATTCAAGGAATGACAGAAGAAGAGCAAATACAATTCGCCATAAATGTTTCACTAGCTGCTCAAGAGCAAGTAAAATATTTTCATTTTGTGAAAAATCTGAGTTTGACTGTTGAGCGTCTAAAATTTACTAAGACACGAATAAATTTCATTTAAGGCTTTTTTGAGTGATATCGGGTCACTTGTTCACTTTTTATTTGGAGAATTTCAGGGTTCTAGACTAAGATCATATCACCTAGGCATTTATATCAGATCATATCAATAGTGAGTTGTGAGTCATCTAGCAAATATGATTATGATTGGCTGAATACACACATTACCCATCCAAATCATGACTCATTCGATTCGCAATGAATCAACGTACATTTCAGTATGAATCATTGCCTAACCGCAAAGATTCAACAAAGACAATGAGTCAATAAACTCTTTTGCTAACGCAAAAATCAATTTTTTAAAAATTTTTAAGTTTTTAATAAAAAAATTATGCCAAAACTAAACAATTAATTCAATAAAGGAATTATAAAATTTAAAATAAAGTTATAAATATATAAAGATTAATTTCCTAACTTAAAGTGATTTCAATTTGTAGAGGTGTTATGTTAAAAAGAATTTATTTAAAAAAACTTTGAAAAAAGAACAAACTCAAGGGTGGTTATTTTTTGATTCAAATAAAATTTGAAAAAATTTCTGTCCATAAGACTGAAAAACTTTCGATAAAGTACTTTATGGACTTAGTAAATCTTTCGTACTAAAATTTGTCACATAAAAACTTTTAATATGAAAAAAGAAACCAAATTAAAAACTAGGCGATTACGATCATTATAATTTTTTAAATTTGGCTAAAATACTTGTTATATCTCTACAGTGACTTTTCATACCAAAATGTCTGCCGGCTCATAACACATTGAATAAAGCATCATTTGAACAAGTCATGCATTTCCCAGCCAATCAGCTTCTTGGATAGATGGCTCACAACCCTCTGCTTATAAGCATTTTAGTGAGACCATATCATCTAGATCAGTGGTTTCCGATTTTTGGATTACTACCCAAATAAGGGTCACTTGAAACCCTTGGAAAACCCATTTTTAAAATAATATTTTTCATAAGGCTTCAACATTAAAGTTAGTAGTTTTGATTATGTATGACGTTTCCTTATGCAATGGATACTGTAATTGTATACATTTCATTCCTGTACAAGTAAATTTTTAAAAATATTGATCAAAAAGTATAAAAAAGGATAACGTAGGGAGGTACAACGATGGTTTCAGATTGATCCATAATACATGACTCACCATCAATCACATCAGGGATAAGTTTGAAAAGATGGGACTATTTATTAAAATATTCACAAACAGCGTTCTGAGACTCCCGGATATCGACAAGACCTGCAAGAGAAAGGGAATTACTGGAACCTTATCGCAAAACTTCAAGAAAATCTTTTTGGTAAGTGGTGATGGAGTTACGAATTGATAAATCGTCACAATTGCCGGTATTGGGTAACATAGAATCCTTATTTTGCAGAAGAACATCATTTACCAGGAGTTTCAGTGTGGTGCCGATTGCGACCGGGGGCTTTAATTGAACCATTATATTTTGATAGCACTGTGGATGGTACCGCTAATGTCAAATATTCGTGAGCAGTTTGAAGATGAGGAGGACTATTATTTCCAGCAAAATGGATCACCTCTACACTATCATCCAGATTCAAGAGCTTATTTCCATGAAAATATACCACACAGATGGATTGAACGAAAAAGCCCCATCAAATTATCTTTACGCTATTCTTATCTTACATCAGTGCATTTATATTGCGAAGACTCATCAAAAACTCATCCTTTAATTTATACTTTTAATCTCTAGTATGTTTAAATGTATACTCATCTCATAATCATGCAAAGTGTGTATGCATGTTTTTTGGGTACCCTCCCCTGTCTTGCTGATTATTTGCTGTAACAGATGTCAATTTTGAATAAAATAATTTGTAATAACATTTTTCACTCTATTTTTGAGCATGAAAAAGTACAATACTTTTCAGATAAAAATGCTTTCATCTGTAAAAATCGGTCATTCTAACCAACGATTAGAAACATTGTACTTGACCGACCATCCTAGAAAGCATCCATTAAGGACGCCCCCAGGAAAAGTGGAAGGTCTGTGCTAGGTAATAAAATGACCCAGAGCACCTTTAAATTTCATACCAATCTTAATGTTTATAATTATTATCTTTTCTCGGAAACAAAATCAAATTACAAACAATATTATAATAATATTTTCGGTTAAGAAGTGCTTAATACCTATTTTGGGGAGGAGGGTTTCAGCAAAGGTCACAATGAGAAGGGGGTTAAAAACTGTTATTGTTTTGAGTTCTTTCTCTGATTGATTTCATTAGTTTTTATAAATAAATATTATTTACTTTAACAAAGAATCTTTTATCCAAGTCGGACACGAAGAATGAACACTCCACCAACAAAAGATTATCCAGAGAAGACAAAGATGGAAGCACATCTGAAAAGAAACTGAAAAAGTTAAATTAAAGGCATTTCATTCAATACAATTTTTTTTCGACGTTTTACTTTATTTTTATTATTTTTCATTGAATAACATGATTAAGTGAATCGTAACATAAAATTATATAATAAAATTTTTAAACCAATTTAGACAATTAGAAGCCCTTGGAAACATTATTCAATTTACTGAAATTAAATGAACTAAACTCTGGAGGTAATTATGACTTCCTGGAGTGGGTTCCAATTTCCGATGTCCTATATCCAATGAATAATGTGTCAAACCCAAAAAACATAGAAAGCTGAAAATCAGAGATACTGATAGCTCTCTCACAAAAAGGCCATATTAATATGTTTTGGAACCTTAAAATTCATAAGGTTAGGGCTAGGTTATTCGACTATTATTTGGATTAGATTGAAAAGGATTATTTTATAATCGAAAATTCTTCTGGAATAAAATTTACTAAGACCACTAAGCATTATGTCACAATAACATTTACTTGTCTCTGATATCAGATCGGGTTTTCAGGAACCATAATAATAATAATTGATTAAAAGAATCACAAAACATTGTCATTAAATTAATTAAAAGAAAGCGCCAATCCAACATATATAATATATTATGCTACAATATATTTCGACTGACTCACTGTCATTTTCAAGTAGATTCAAACTTAAAACTATATGGAATTAAATTGCTTTATTCAAACAAATGTCTTCATTAATTTGTTATATTTTAAAAACATATTATATTAAACATTTTATAAATTCTGTTTTATAAATTTCAATTCTTAAAAATCTGATTTTATAATACTTTTTAAAATCGAAATTTTAACAAACTTTAATAAACCTTGATAATAAATAGATAACGTAAGCATGTCACTGATTTAAATATTTAATGCTATATAGATTTAAAATTACTTATTCGAACAAATTGTAAAAAATCATAAACTAAAGAATTAATTAATTTTATTTAATATAAAAAATTTAATTTTAAACACTTTTACAGTTAAACAATTATAAATTTCAAATTAAAACAAACATTTTTTATTAAATTTGAAATTCTTAAATTATATAATTTTACACATTAGCTTTTCATGAACAATGTCAAATACGGTAAAACAAACACAAACACATAATTTCTTGCATATGCACCAATTTTTAATCCAAATCTTTAACCCTTAGCTCCCAGTGATCTCTTTAATATGTGAAATGAGCTACCCAAAAGTATTTTAATAAAAAAGTATAAAATTGGTGGGTTACAGGGTTTCAAATCTTGCTTATCCTTCTAGTTGCCCTCGTAACGCCATACAAAATGATTCTGATCGCCACTTGGCACCCGTTGCTAGGCAACGTTGGTAATGTGTTCAAGTGGTGGATTGCCCGCAAAAATTGAGTACCATGTGCTAGTACTATAGTTGCTCGGACAACCCTCGGGTTCACGAGCTGTCGATAGAAGACCTGTGCTCGCTTTTGATTCTTAGGTCCCATTATTCTCCTATCTCCTTCAAATGTTAATCTATACTCTCATATCATTTATCTTTATGTCCATTTGCTTAGTCCTTCTTATTATTGTCCATGCTGATGATTATTCTTTGGCCTGTACACCCTTTGTTATGTTAAATACACCCACATTATATCCTTCACCCTTATCCCTATTATAACTACAATGTTTCCCATTATTATTACCAGCATTATCATTGTTGCTATTATATGTATTACCCTTATTAATTGTTACTACTAATACCTTTAATATTATTTTTATTACTATAACTACCATTATATTTATTGTTATTGTTACTATGAGTATCACTATTATCATTATTGTTATCATAATTATTATCTATTATTACTACAAATACCATGATTATTATTATTATTACCATTATTATTATTATTATTATCCTTATCATTATTATTATTATTATTAAGATTTTGTAGGGATCCTTCCTTATTCCTCAGCGTTAAAAATTTTTATTAATATACAACATTAGCCGTAGTCCATCTATAATTTTCGGTTTTTCGATAAAGTATTTTTGTAAATTCGAAAATTTTAGCAGCGTTCCGCCCTTATTTTACGGTTCATCCCTATTCTACCGTTTTCGACAAAGTATTTTCATTGACTCGGAAAATTTGAGCAGCGTTCCGCCCTTATTTTACGCATTCCATTTTTACGTTACTATTTTTGTTAAGTATTTGAATTAGTTCGGAAAATTTGAGCAGCGTCCCGCCCATATTTTCCGCCTCAACTCAAATTAAATTATTTAATTTTTATTTAAAAATATTATTTTTCATGATTTTGGTCGTTCGGATTAATCTTTTTCCGATGGCTATTCATTTTAACTGTTGCAACGATTTCGCAATTTTCCCCGCTACCCATTCCCTCTTTTGTCCTTAAGATCTATTTATGTTCATATTATAGTTAATGAGTGCCCACTGGACTACTCGGTGTTAGAGATTTTGAGCCGATTGTTGTTAAAAATTTATGTCAATTTTACAGGAAACGGATGGTGAAGGAGCAGCCAATAAACTACTCATTTACCCTCCAATTTCCCCTATGTACGGATAATATTGACGTTCCAACTCCTGCGTTCCGCACGCTGAGTCTTCACGGGTACATATCATTGGCGATCTTCCACGCACTTACACGAATCTGTACTATGTAGATTTTGCTTTCTTGCGTTATGTGTTGGCTGTGGGCCGGAAAAGGAATAACAAATAATAATTTACCATAGCATTTGGAATAAAAGTTTCGATGCACTAAGGCTGTGGATATAAAATATTTATTCAGCATATTACAGCGGCTACATACATTTGAAATTCATTGTATCCATTCCATAAAATTTACTTCGAAAATCCCATAAATTTAATTCGATAAATCATTCTAAAAAATCATCCATAAATTCAATTGAAAAATTACCCACAAATTTGATTCAAAAAATCATCCATAAATTCAATTGAAAAATTACCCACAAATTTGATTCAAAAAATCATCCATAAATTCAATTGGAAAAACAAAATTATCCATAAATTCAATTTGAAAAACAAAATCATCCATCAATTCGATCTGAAAAGTCATACATAAATTCAATTGAAAAATTACCCATCAATTCTCTTCGAAAAAATCAACTAATAATGTTGCACCAGTTGAGAGTGATCGTGTTCAGGCAAAACACTTACCCGTGTTAATTGCCTGAATGCACGGCTCTCAACCAGCCATACAACCAGCTACACAGTTCTATAATGAAATTTTTCTTCGAAAAATAAGACTGAAAATTTGTGAAAACACATCGGTATTTATACCTATTTTTCTCGCGTGTGAAATTTGATGCAGTAAAACAAAATTCGACCTTGTTATTTTCTAGTAAATTCTATTCTTTAATTTTATTATTTTTTGATTTGTTTTTATAATTTTTTATTTAGAATTTTTATTGAATTATTACTAATTTAAATTTTCGATTTAAATTTCATTTTAATGAACTTTTATTAATTTTTTCAATTTCGTCGAATTTGTTGTGTTTTCTTGTTATATTTGTGTAGGTATCGTGCGAATCTTGGTGCATTTTGTTATTATTTTAATTTTATTTTTATGTTTTTGATTTTATATTTATTTATATTCTCTCAGATTTTAAAGTGTTTAATTGGTGTTGTATATTGTATTTTAAGTTATCTTGGTGCTGGGTTTTCGTGCTATATTACTGATGCATTTAAACAATTCTCAAGGCTATTGGTGTGCTGGCCCAACAAAATCAAATATAAGAATTTTAAATATAAATATTTTATTTCGATGTTTCATGTATATTTCCATACTATAAACATAATATTTCTACACTAAGCACTCTACAAGGTTTATCCTAGGTTTTTCTGAACAGGTATCTCAAAAATAAACAGTTTTGCGTCTTTCGTCTTTCTTTGTCCAATCAGAGCACACTTGACAATATTATTTTCTGAATATTAATTTTTTTCAGTACTGTTGGGCCAAAACACAAACGGCCTTGTAAATGTTTAAATGAATCGGTAACACACAGGCAAAGATAACATGCAGATTTAAATTCAAACCTATTAAAACACCAATTAAACCCTATCAAAATATGAGAAAGAAGACAATTACATATAAAATAATAAACACAAAAATAAATTAAAATAATAACAAAAAGCAACAAGATCCGCACGATATAAATATAAACATAACACGAAAACCTAACAAATTTGACCGAAATTTGATAATTTAACAAAAAATGCGAAATTTCATGAAAATGAAATAAAAATCAAAGAATTTGAATTAGAAATAATTCAATAAAAATTTCAAATGAAAAATTATCAAATAAAATTGCAAAATAATAAAAATTAAGATTAGAATACACTAGAAAATTCCAAAGTCGAATTTTGTTTTACTAAATCAAAAAGAACACACAAGGTTAGGGCCAAAAAATAGGTATATATACCGATTCATTTTTACACAATTTTAATCGTTTTTCAGTTTTTCAAACTTGAATCAATTTAATCGATGTAAGTGTGAGTTTTATGTTGAAACTCTCTCCACGTCGCATCTTCGCAACCTCAATGGAGCTCTGTTTGGATGTCGGCGTGGGGAGAGTGGTATTTTATGATATTTCATTATGTTTGGATCAAGTAATTGTGATGTTATTTTTAATATTAATAAATTATTTATAATACCTAAAATTATTTTCTTTATAATTATTTTTTAATTGTCGAAATTTTTCCGGCCCACAGCCAAAGACACATCACAAGTTAGTAAAATCAAATATATCATCGAACTCGTGTAAGTGCGTGGAATATCGCCAATGATTCGTGCCCGTGAAGGCCCGGCGTGAGGAACGCAGGAGCTGGAACGTCAATATTATACCGTATAGAAGATAGGAGGGATAAGGAAGTGGTCTTTTGGCTATTTCCTCGTCTCTCAGTTTCTTTAAACTCGACCTAAACTGAATTTACATACGGCTCATAATCTCCACACCGAGTAGTCCAGTGGGCACTCATTAACTATAATATAAACACAAAGCGCTTAGGATCAATTAAGGGACGGTGACAGGGATCTTAAATAACGAAATTGTTGTTATCCTATAAATATAAAGAAGCCTTAAAATATGAAATCGTTGTTAAATAAATGTTATAAAATAGGAAGCGTCGTAAAGGGAATGGGTTAGGTAAAATATCGTGTAAAATATCATAGATTGAAGTATAATTGCTAAATATTATCATAATTAAAGTCAAATCCCAAAAATTTTCCGGAACTAACCTGAGCTAAAAGTTTCGAACTACCTCCAGCTAGAGTGCTGAGGGAAAACTTAACGCGTGAATAGGAAGGAGATAATACAAAATTCTTGGGCTAGGTTAAATATTGTAAAGGTTATCTACGCATCCGCCACTGATGTCAAAAATACCATGACCAAAGAGTTTAGACAATACTAGCAAATTAAGACATTAGAGGATAAAGAGTTGATAAAAATAAATGTAAATCCATTATGCCGACGTTAAATAAAACTTCCGGCCGAATTATTCATGCCAAAAATGAAAGGAACCAAGAGTAAATCGAATTCGAGACGCTTAGGTTAATTGATATTAGGCTCCGAAACCTCTATCATCATTAAATGTCTCCACTGCCGAAACAAACTATCAAATACAAACCCGCTGTGAAAGTATTAACATCAAAAAACTAATAATAATGAAACTCAACTGGACTTCCGGAACAAGACTAATTCCCCATGAAACTATCCACCCCCAAACGAATTAAAATAATAAAGCTTAAAATCAAAAGCAAAACCAAATAAAGCCAAACTTTAAACCATCATAAAAACATAGTCATATCAATTCAACAACCGTAGAATGTCTAGCCCCCATATCCATAGAGGGGAAATTCCGAATGCCAAAATTCCATCAATCGATTTAACGTGGAAAACCCTCTTCAGCCAAAATCGGCAGGAAAACAACTATTAGATAAGTAAAGACCTATATGTAAACACTAACAAATTAAAATCTTTTATTGAAAAGAAAAAAAACTCAACTCTTTGTGTACAACAAAAATTTTGCCATGGTCCACCGACATCCGCTGCGGATCGATCCTGAGGTAAGAAAACCGAAATTATCCACTAGTATTCACGAGTCAACCATCGACCCGAGTTGAGTAAGTGTCCGACCCAGCCATTCATTCATGTTTAATCTTCCTTAGCCAATAATCAACTAGGATTCCGGCGACATCACTCGATCTAAAATGAACGGCAAATAAAATATATTTAATAGGTGCGATGAGACCACCTGAGAGTTATGCCACTGACCAAAGTTATTGTGTTTTTCCTTTGTTTCTTTTCTAACGTCTATCCAAAAGTCGAACACTGAGAAATCGACAATTAAAATTTAGTGGAATACAATTTTTCAGTACTTACCCGCAATAGTAACGATTCAACAAAAAATTAAAACCGAAATGATCAGGAAGTCGGCTAAACGCATCTGCCCGTAAGAATGCATAATTCCTTCGTTGACCTTTATGATAGAATCAATCAATAGAAATGGTGGTTTCCCACCTACACTAACAAGGATGTAGGGCAAGACATGCACACACAATTAAGCACACTGTGTAGTGAACTCCCTCGGCAGTGCTAGCCAATATGACGTTTCCAATGTACACCCACGGATGGCAAGCACACCCACTCTTTCTCCCTTCTGTGACTGACAACCGATCCATATAATAGAAATCAACAGTTCGATTTGGCAGTTAGTGTTTTAGAAAGAAGAAAATTGATTAAAAATGTCTCAACAAGGAAACCATGTGAATAAAGGCACAACAGCCAGGATCTTAGACGACGATATTGTTTCAAATCCCAGGATTCTAACGTTCGGTAAGATGTTTTCCCTTCATAAATTCACTCTTAATCCTATACGAGGTCTAGGAAAAATTGTTACGATACCAACCAAATGATTTCCCCGAACTAGTATACTATTTAATGTCGAATGGCCAAAAATCGGGACGAGGAAGTTTTCTCTCATGTCGACTCGTTCCTCAGATCCTAGGTTATAAGTAAATTTAAGACCCAATCGTGCCAAAGCGGCTAGGCCTAGTAGTGAGAGTAGGATGAAACAATCCAAATTTAGTTACTGTGAACCGCGTTTAACCAATAAACCTTTTGATTTTAAATTGTTATACTGATTTAATTAATATACAAATACGTCAACCATGCTGTAAAAATTTTAATTACCTTTATTGAATTTATGTGAGTAGATTAATTTTATGATTAATAATTTCGTCAATTATTCAGGTTATTACGTTTCTTATACAGCTAGATAATTAATAAAAAGGGGCATTTCGACTTGCAATTGATAAGTATCAGATTCGTTAACTTTAAAAATGGCCCAATAAGCCCGTTAAGGTAATTTTTTGATGCCACTGGAGTAAGACCTTCTTAAACACGATTTGCTGACGATATAAAATCCCAACCTGACCAGATTATTGAACGACGACCCATGCTTACACCTAACTAAATTTTGATTATTAACTATAGGATCTTTTAGTGTTGAAATTCTTAATCTAAGAGAATCTCTAGTTATATTGAACACTATTCTATTAATTCTCTTTTAATTTAATTTAAACGAAATTTCTAGATATAATAATTATTGGAAATCATCTCGGGAGCAAATTACAAGAATTTTATCAAATTTGAAGGCATGATTTTGGAAAATTAATCATAATTAACTTATTCTGAACATTTGGAATTTTGTTTTGCACCTTAACCATCAACAATCCCTCAACGTATGACCCGTGAGTACATTTTTATCTTCAAAGCAACCGTGAGGAAGCGACAATAAGAAGGACTTACACGACCCCGCAAGTAGTGAATACCATCTAAATAGACAGCAGTTTAAACCAAATAATTGATTCTAAACTCACCGACAAATCATGAGCCGCCCCAGTCAAAGTAGGTATCGTGTCAGACCTGAAAATACCTGGTAACTGCGAGTTTCATTTAATTGTTTTAAATAAAAATTAGAAATATCACGGTATTTTAATAATAGTTTATATAAGAATTTTCAAATACACTTGCTTAATTTTTGATTTAATTAAAACCATAAAACAAAGGCTATTGAGTAATTTTTATGAAGTATACCTGATATTGCATAGTAAGATTTTTTTTTATTTAAAAATTTCAAACGACAAGAAATTACAACATTTAATCCCATTTCTCCTTGATAATCAACACTTTATTAAATTACATATTATAAGACGCATATAATTACTAGAACGAGGATGAAATTAAATATTCAGATAGACTCTATCAAATATCGACGTAGAGAGATATCATAAGTTTTTTCGTTGTTAATTTTTTTTGTATAATTATAATGTCGAGCTTTACTTTTCACGATCTTATTTAGAACAATAAGGACCTTTTATTCGGGTCCCCACACGCGTTGCGGAGCAGTGGCGACAAAAATGGAGACGCATCTGGAAGGAAAAATACCCCGATGTACCCCAACCCGGAGAGAATCAACAAGACGCTAGACTCATGGTGGAGGACACTAGGAGGCAATTAATGCAGAACAAACAAAAATGTGGACCAAGTCCGGCCCAAGAAATCCATGATCGGGCCCGATCGCTTCTGGCACGCCTCGAAGATCACCAACGCAGAGTCGACCGCCACGTAACCTGGGCCAGACGATATCTGGCAAACGTGGAAGAAGATATCGCGGCCGGAAGGATCGCCGACACCTACGATCATCTGCCGCCAGCCAGATCCAAGCGAATCAGAAATACGAAACGCCCAGTTTTTGTATACTATGAGCCCTCTCCCACTCAGCCGGACTCTGACAACGATATTCAAGGCCCCCACTCCGGTACTCAACCCAGTGATTGATCCGGTTATGATGAATAGTATGTGCTTGAATTAAATAAATACTTAGTTGCCGTGTTCTAGTTTTCCCTTGTTCGTTTGATTAACATCGTAGAATTGTATGATATTTTAATGATTTAAGAGTTATAGAAATTTTTTACTTGATAATAATATTTGCAGAAATGTAACCCCAAGAAATCCTGCAAAAGGAATTGGAACACGCGAGGGCCGTTAATAAAGGCTTCTATGAGCAGATTTTACAGCTGTCTAGAGAAATGCAACAAACAAGAGCCACATAGGTGGAACCAAAGAAAGTCAAACGGATTTATCAAAGGCTCACAGCAGCGCAGATGGGGCTGGACAGAAGAAAAAAAACTAAACCAAAGCCTAAGAGTACAAATCAAGTGGCTGGAGGTTGCATTATCCGCCAGCCAGGAAGGGGCAGCTGTAACTTATCCCCTCGTGTTTGCTCCTACCCAATTAGCCTACCGAGAGGCGGCAGCAACGAGTAGCCATCGTCACGGACGAAAGGAGGGGGCAAAACGCCGTGACGCTAAACTACTGAATGTTCCGAAACCAAAACATTAAAATGTAATTGTTATCACACGTGGACACTTGTTTTATCTTTAATATATATTTGCCGATTGTGTTTCGTTTTGAGATATGCTCAAACAATAGGATCTATGACATAAAAAGGGACCGGATAGTCTAAAGCGGGCACAAGTCTTCTAACGACAGCTCGTTGAAACCAGAGATCGTTCGGGCAATTACAGCATTAGCAATAGCGCTCACTTTTTGCGGACGATCTATCCACTCGAACACAGTCTCAACGTTGCTTAGCAACGGGTGCCGAGTGACAACAAAGAAAATATTTATATGGCGTTACCAGGGCAACCACAACCTAGTTCAAACAAACGTCGAAACCCAATAACCCACCAGTACAATTGCATCAATTAGCTGGTCGGTATAAATAATTGAAAGAAGTGCAACGGTATCGGGACATTTGTGATAAATTTGGGACCTGTAGACTTTTCATCACTTCTAATTTTTACTCTTTGAGGTATTTCTGTAGATTCCGTGAAGTCCTACCATTCAGAATTATCTTCCTTTTATGTAACACATGAATCAAAAGAACCTTCACTTTCGCTTTCTATTCTTCTTTTTTTTCTTCTGGTATTAGTTACTACTTCATTCTCTTCACTGAAGTCTTGATCACTTTATTCTTTGTTTTCACTCAAAACATTATCAATCAATCTAACCATCGTCAAATCAAAGAACCAAAAATCCTTTGTTACGATTTTGCTTGAAATAAATTGAAATAAATTCTAACGGAGAATTCCCACAACAAAATTACTTGTTTTGAAAACAAATGCCGTTATTTAATCTTGCATGAATATTTATACAATTGTTGGTGTACGAGAAAATTTCATAAAGCTTTAAGGTCTTACTCACCACTAACATTCCTCTTCGCGTTCTAGGGACACCCTTTCACGCACACCCCATGAGTTTAGTTCACCGCTACGCACCAATGGCCGAAACCATGTTGGTACTGTACGTAACAGCCGAAAGCTATTATAGCAGGTGAGCACCGTTTCCAGTACTGCTCCTCGAAGAACCTTCGTTCCCCAGTTTCTTGCTGCCGATGGAAGGTCTTATGCTCTCTATTCCGCTTTCACTGTTTCTAGGCAATGTTATCTAGTGAAGTTTGAGAAAAGGGGAGTGAGAGTAGTTCTTGTGCACAGTTTCGATATTTTACTGCCGACAAAGATTTACTTTGAGGTTCGTATTACAATTAAACGTTCAGTTAATTACTGCTAGATATCGTTAACTAAATCAGATCAAAGTGAAAAATTTAATATTACGACAATTATATTATTTACTATAACACTAGTCTAGAACATATATCGCTCAAAACAAATCACTGCTCATTTGCAAAAATATCGAGGAATAAACATGTTCGAGACGATATTGGTCAACGAAGTGTCTGACCCGGTGATTTAGTCCTCCAAATCGATATCTACCGGGAGACATCGTCGCTTCGGTCGACGGAGGTTTGGATCAGACGAATTTGGGTGGACTGCTTCTTGTATCGACGTGAATGGTTCCTCGAGACGAGTAGTCGATGGCAATTGTCCAATCAGGACGGCGATTTCCTCGGGAGTAAGTAGGAGACTCTCCAAGACTCGACTCACGTCGGGTAGCTCTGTTTCATCGGCTACCAGATCAATATACACCTGTGGCGGCGCTCGATTTATTGTTATTGACGGGGCGTAAAGGATGTCTGGATCAGCCGTTGGGAAATCGAACTCGATGTATGCTGGAGGTGGGTCACTCGTTGGGGCCTACCCTTGGATCCTCTCACTTGCCCGTAACAAGTTTGCTTCCGCCCGACGCCTTTTTACGACGCCGGCGGTTTCGGTTCGGTCGGCTTCTTGGAGCACCGGTTTGATTCTCAGTCGCTGTGTTTGCAGGTAGTGTGATTGGTGGTATTGATTCTGGATCGTTGAGCCGGAATAATATCGATTTCCCGAGCCCAACTTCGACTTGATAGACGAGCTCGGAGCTCGTTCTCCGTGAAAATTCTACGGAGTGCAGCGCTCTGTTCTGCAATGGTGATGCGCTGTCCCCGGTTCTCGATAACCAGGTCATCTTTATCCCTAGATAGGCGCGATATCTTCTGAAATAGGCTCTTAGTCGCTTCAGGCGAACTCAAGATACTTTTTACCCTTTTATATTTTTCTTTCAGTGTCGCAAAATCCCTTTCTAGGATTTCTAATCGTTGAGATGTAGCTGTCGCAGAAGGTGACAGTCGCGGGATGCGAGGTAGGCTTGACAATCCAGGCATCACTTTGGAAGATTATACTATTATTTTGAGAGATATTACAGAGAGTAATAGTAAGATTTCGAACCATTGCGTAACTTTGGAGTCTATACTTGTCACGATGCTTTTCTATAATAGAGAAAGAAATAGAATATTGTAGGATTTATGAGTAAGGTCATGGGTTTATCATCAGTATTTTAGACGGCGTCATATTAGGTAGGTTGAATTGAGTTAGTATATTTTTGGGTTCTAACGTATCTAAATGCTATTGAAGTTTTCTAGGGTTTTCATCGCGGTTCCCGTCTATTTAAGTGATGTCACGTAACTCCGAAATACTAGATCTCGTCGGGCTAAGCAATTTTCATTATACTGCACGACTTCTGATAACATTTTACTAAAGAATTTAGTCGTTTCACTATTTAGAATTAAGTTTACCGAATAACAATATTTCACTATAAAATTTAATTATATTACTATTTGAAATCGAATTTAACAAATAATATTTTGCTACGAGGTTTAATGTTATTACCATTTAAAATTTATTTTAATAATTTATAATATTTTTCCATAAGATTTAACTATTGGACTATTTAGAATTAAGTTTAATTATTTATGTTAATTTTCTACAAGATTTAGCCATACGGCTATTCCGAATTAAATTTAATAAAGTCTATGATTATAGCAGATTTTACCAGTTTAAGAGAGCTTCCGGTCAGTTCTTATTTACCGTATTACTAACGAAAATCTGGGTCAAGGGTCAACGAGATGGGTGTTTAAGTTGTCAATTCCTTGTGTATGCTGGTCGAGTCGAATATTGCGATTGGTAAGGGATAGCGATGAACAAATTTGACGGACAAACTTCTTGCTAATCTCAGGTGATGATTCGATTCCATCTCTGGTATTCGCGTAAATAACCCAGTGTTATTGTTGACTAACTTTACCGTCAACATATCCAATAAAATCGATTGGATTTTAAGTTATGTTCTCGATATACAAAAATTTGATCTTGGATACCTGATGTGAATGATCAATCTTGATCCATGGTTCCCTAGTTATCGATGGTCATATGTCAATGGTTCGTAACTTTCTCCTTAGATTTTTCAGAACGTGGTTTGATGGACGTCTCGGGGAAAACTCGGATATTTGGTGACTTTTAGTTGGATGTAGCTCTATTTACTTCTAAGGCGTATGGTGATTTTAAGGTCATTCTGACGAACAATTTTCCCGGCTAAATCACTTGCACATTTGGAGTTATGGACTAAATTCTCGCCTGCACCAAAGAAAACTTGTATGATAAGGTAATGGTTATTAAATTTCATTGATTAAATTTAACAGTTTACAAAAATAATTCTAAGATTCCACTTTTATTATCTTATCCGTGCTGCCCCTCATCATATGTTTTTAATTTGTTTTAATTAATATGTTTTTATTATTTTTTGATCTCTTCTTGCGGTGGTGGGTATGTGTAACAACCATATTTCATTAACTTTTTATTTTTGTCTTTTTGTTTTATAGTTTGTTCGTAATAATTTTTGTTTTAATTTTGGCTTTAAGCCCAACCCAATATAAACGAAAATTAGCAATGCGTGCGCAATTTAAATTATATAG
This sequence comes from Schmidtea mediterranea, assembly GCA_022537955.1. Taxonomy (NCBI): domain Eukaryota; kingdom Metazoa; phylum Platyhelminthes; order Tricladida; family Dugesiidae; genus Schmidtea; species Schmidtea mediterranea. The sequence continues at coordinate 29,739,613 of CM039681.1, forward strand.
GATCCTAATTAGTGAGGACGCCTCTCAAGCGCCATTCTAGTTTAAGTAAAGAATATGATGGCACCTGAGAAGCGCCGTTTGATTTCTTAAATTGACAGTGATCAAGAACTTGAATACGGAGATGATGAGTAACCATTCCAATTCATTTGACATTACGTCTATGACATATAAATTATAAACAAGATCAAAACTTGATCTAAGTAGGAATGAAATCTAACAATAAACAACTGATTCTCCATTTGGCAATTTAGATTACATAATCCTTTATTTGACATCTTTGTACAAACCGCATATCACTTTAAATACGACAGTACATAAGAATAATAATAACAATAATAATAATAATAATCATAATAATAATAATAATAATAATAATAATAATAATAATAATAATAATAATAATAATAAATAATAATAATAAATAATAATAATAAATAATAATAATTAATAAATAGTAATAATAATAAATAAATAAATATTAACCTCAAATTTACCCGAAACGCATGACTCTTTTAAACGTATCTAAATAAAGTGACCAAAATGCCAAATAAAGCACTCTGAGCACATTTGTTTAAGCACAATTGCATTGTTGATTTCAACAGGAAGCACTCAAAATTCAACAGGTGTAACCCAAATGTTATTTCCCAATCAATCGATTTTGCACATAAATTTTAATGAGCAAAAACAATAGAAAACTACCAATTATATGAATTATCCAATTGTATATATTAGGCGATTCCTCAAATGTCTTTATTTATCCATTTGGAAAATGTCGGACACGGAATCATCTCAATTCGAGACGAAAACCAAATTCTTGTCATGGATAATTTTATTTTTCGCCGCCATCAATGTGATTTTTCTCGGCGGAAAACGACGCGCATTTGGTATCTTTGTTGCTGAATTCCACCATGGCGAATTCCGAAACATTAGCCTGGCGGAATTGAACTGGATCGGTGATTCGTATGCAGCTCTAGGATATTTAACAACGACAATTTCGACGACATTGATATTGAATTGTGACAGGCGGTTTAAACTTTTCCAGTTCATTGGAGCATGCTTTGTGCTTTTAGCTTGCATAACCAGTGCAATGGTGACAAATGCCCATTGGTTGTTCCTGACTCACACGGTGTTCCACGGAATAGGTTCGAGTTTGATTCTGAGTACTATTGGATTGGTGGTCAATGAACACTTTGGGAAAACTCATAAGTATCACTTATTGGCAACTACTCTCGTCTCCGGGGGTTCTATTGCGTCTATTGTCTTTGTACAGTTTTATGCTTTTCTCATTGAACATTTCGGTTGGAGAACAGCCTTCATTATTCTTGGAGTGATCTATTTTATTATTAACTGTTCGGGGTCCTGTATATTCCAAAGAAATATGGATATCTCAACATCATATAAACCGAATAGATGCTCACTAAATTGGGATGAGCATATTACTAAGAAACATTTTCCTTTATTAATATTTTGGACACTTGATAGAATTATCACGACAATTGTCACCTATGGAATGCTTCTTAACCTCGCTGATTACTTGAGAAGATCTGAACATACTTTGACAAGCAGTACTTCATTGACAGTTCTTTTTGCGTCTGGAGAAGCGAGTACGTATTTAATCGGAGCAGTAATTACAGCAGTTACAAAGGACTTCTTCAAGAATCGTTTAAAATATATTTTACTAGTCTGTACCGGGTTCATGAGCTTCAGTCTTATAGTATGGGAATTTTTCGTGTTAAATAAATCCCTAACACACTTTCTTGCTTTTTCATCTGGATTCTTTCTCGGACCAAGCATAACGTTTCTATTTCCAGCTGGAGAAGAAATGACTCTTTTACCTGGTCATTTAGCGTATCCGTTTTCACTGGGTGGAATGGGAATCGGAATGCTTTTATCTCCAACACTGAGTGCTGTAATTGCTTCAGCTTTTGAATATCGAGGATTCTTTCTCATTCAAGGTTGTTTGATTTTGTTGAAATTCTTCTGTTTATTATGTCTATGTATTCTGTCGAAAAGCATTTACGAATCATTGAAAGTTGAATACCGACGGCTGCCAGATACGGAAAAGGATGATTATGAGGATTTCAGCATTGAAACTATCAAAACGGCAAATGGTTTGTTAGCAAAAGAGGAGAGTGTAAAGATTAGAGTCAGTTAAAAGAAACTTAAATCATTTTAGTATTTTTATTTTATTTTTTTGGAAAATGTATAAAATAAAAAAGAAAGAATACGATTTTAAGTTTTAAATTTCTTTTAAAATCACAAATGAATTTTGTTTGCTTTAATTTTACACCATTTCCAAATATTTTATTTTTAATGTCCAACATATATCTAACATTTAATGTAAAGAAATTGAGAAATTACAAATCGGTAATTGTTTGTGTGCATGCATCAATCAGTGTGAACAGTTTTCTGCTTATAGGAAATTCAATTTGGAAATTGTTTATATAAATTCTCAACTTAAGTGAAATGTTGCCACTAGTGTTGAATATATTTTACCTAAGTTTTCAGTAAATTTTACTATTACTGACAAGAATTTTCTAGAAAGCTTTTGAAACCATGAGTAAATTTGCAGATTTTAATATCCTTATCTGTGAATTATAAATAATGTATAACTTGCAACTCACTGTCTTTAAATATGGAAAATACGGTTGTATTCAGTTTATCCGAATCGTTTGAGTAGTAAAAGGTAAAAATATTTTCCAGATGATCAATCTTTGTAAATATAATTTTTGATAAAAGTTCACAAATGTAAAAAGCTTTAAAACACATTTCGAAAAATAGCAATAGCTATGATTTAATTTCACTTGAGTAACTTTACCATATCTCCGTTATTTTTAATTCACCATTAAAAAGTCCTTCCACCACCAGAGCTATCTTATCCATTGTGCTAAATGTGGTTTGCAAAGGGTGCCATCAAAATGACGTGGTTTGTGAATATAATATAAATAAATCATTTTTCTTTAAATTAATATGCATATAAAAATCTAGAGAAAAATAAATTTAAGTTACTAATATTTATAAACTTTTGTTTTTTAATATAACTTATGTTATCGTTATCATTAAATAGTAAAAAAAGATTTTTAATATCAATGGAAAATGAAAAGAAATCAGAAGTGAAAACCAAAAGAAGCACCTATAATAATAATACTAATAATAATAATAATAATAATAATAATAATAATAATAATAATAATAATAATAATAATAATAATAATAATAATAATAATAATAATAATAATAATAATAATAATAATAATAATAATAATAATAATAATAATAATAATAAATTAAAAATTGCACCAAAATAAATTTAGCTGAAAAAGTGACAAATTATTTGATTAAAATTTATAATGAAAAAAATTAACTGAAACTGCAAAACTTGAAGTTTACGCGCAATATTAATAGAAATTAAATAATTTAGATAAAGGAAACATTTTGACAGAATGCCTCTCCCAGCTTCCATCTGTCGACTGCCCCTATTTCGTAGATTTAACAAATTTAAAATTACTTTATGTCACGCAAAAATCTTTTTTCTTCTTTTTATAAATTTCTCAACTTATTGTTTAAATGATCGGCTGGAAACATTTATTAGCGAATCAAAAGCTCGATTGATCAGTATAAAAATTACTGTAAAATTACATTGAAACAATAATTTTATCCTGAAAAGTGAGTTTGTGAAATTGTAATTTTTTATATATTTATTTTAAATTTTATTTTATTGATACAAAAGTTATTTTCTTATGCAATTATCAAAATTCAGAATAGTAGAATAATTTCAGTTAAAGTTTCGCATTTTGTTTAAATAAACACAATTTTGCAATATATGTGCAAATTAAAACATCATGTAATATGAAAAAAATTCTTTTATTGTACTTAAACTGTTCATGAAACAATTTATTATCAGAAAAATCTTTCATCGTTGTCACTGTTGATCTGTTTCCATGGTTTTGAATATTTAATTTCTAGACTACTGATAATACAAAATAATAATAAATAGTCTAAAATAAATGAAGATAAATATTTTAATTATTGTTCTTAACTTTTAATATTTTCTGAGTTCAGTGACCAATTCTACTAAGAATATGATAATAATAATAATAATAATAATAATAATAATAATAATAATAAATAAATAAATAAATAAACGATTAAATAAACATTGCAATGATTTAATTATAAGTAAGCGCTACTCAAATAAATGTGTTACGATACATTTTGACTTTTCCATCCCTTCTATCCTAGTACTGCTTTCGGAAAAAAATATTGCCACCTTAATTTATAGATAGTTTATTTATCTTTTTTTCTTTGATTAGTTCTCGTTTTTTATTTGCTTTTTATTTATTTTTTTCTGACTACTTATCAATGTCATATATTTAACACATAATATTTTCAATCTTTTGACTCTTAATTCAATTATAATTAATTTTAATTATTAAAATGTACATTTTGAAAAGTAAAAATCAAGAAGTTATTGTATTAAGTTGATTTATTAAAGAAAACTAAAAAAAGATTATTTCGTGATTATTGTTGAAAATTTAAATTTTATAATTTATTTCTTATATTTACCAACTTCCACCAATTTGTTGCTAATCCAATATTGAAATGAAATTTATTTTTAACTCTTAATGGTTTCAAAAAATGGTAGTTTAATAGTTATTTATTTCACAAAATAGTTTCCTTTAACATTTGAAAAAACAGTTCCTAAAATGGGAATTATATTTTGATCTATAGTCGAAACGAAAACAAATAAAATGTTTAAAGGAAAAAAACAGATCAAATGTGACTAAAAAGAAAAAAAATATTTAAATGATATTATTTTAACAAAAATTTATTTAACCACTTTCTTAGGAATTGAGGGTTATTTAAATTTTTGTCAATTTGTTAATTTGGCAGTTCTATCAACAAGTTATATATTGTATAGCGCCCGACTTATTTATATAAATTAAAAAACACGCAAATCACTGAAAATTGTTTTGGACAGATTGCAATGTGTGCGTGTTAATTAATAAATAAATTATTGTTCTAAAAAGTTCAATTATTTTTAATTTTTTAATTTTGTGGATAGCATCAAATAATTAAAATTAAAAAAATAATTAAAAATATTAACAAATATATTTATTGGAAGTATTCTGTAAAAAATAACAATTTTAATCGATAAAATAAGAACAATTCTAAGAATAGATAAAATTAAACTGATTATCCAAATAAAAAAATGTAATTGGGAAAATTTAATTTGCAGACGAATTCAAAAATAAAAATATGGAAAATAGAATTATTGAAAGGCAGACAATTTTTTATATTTTTGTCTCAATTAATAAATATAATTAGTAAAAATAATTTCAATTAATATTTCATATTTAAAGGTAATTTTGCTAAATATTTTATTAAATATTTAAAGAAAAATATATGTTTTATAGATTTACTGGCTGGATAAAATAAGGACGCTGTTCAACTTTATTATAAATGTTATTTATATATTTTTTTGTTTAAATGTTTAAGAAATTATATTATGACGATTTTATTTGAAAAATCTAAATTTGAAGAATTTATAAATTAATTTTTCTTATTTATTTATTTATTTTTACAATTCTTTTTATTAATAATTGATTATAACAAACAATTAATTTGATATTTAAAATAAATTAAAAGATTTATTTTATAAATAAACACTTAAAAGGATTTGATAAATTTCCTAAGTGTAATTTCGTGAATAGATAAGTGAAACTATTTATTTGTTTGAATGCATCAAATGATTTTTTTCAATATTTTCTTTGAGAAATTCATGTTTTAAATATTGTCAAAACAGATAAAGATTTAATAATATTATAATTTAAATCTTTTGAGATTTAGTATCAATGCTTTAAACTTGTAATTTTCCCCATTTGTTTTCTTCTAATCGAAAATTTAGCAGATCTGTTCGCTTGTCCATGATTTTTAATATTATATCAAACTAGATGTATTTTATCATAACTTTTATTTTTAATCGGCAAAATGATATTTTTATTTCAGTTTCATCTGTAATTGATTGATGCATAATTTGTTCAATTTGACAAGTAGTCATTACAGAAATGTTGATTATTTTTGTAAAGTTTCAAAATTAAATTTCTTTAAATCGCTATAAATAATAATAATAATAATAATAATAATAATAATAATAATAATAATAATAATAATAATAATAATAATAATAATAATAATAATAATAATAATAATAATAATAATAATAATAATAATAATAATAATAATAATAATAATAATAATAATAATAATAATAATAATAATAATAATAATAAATTATAATTATAAAAAAATATTCAATTAAATTTGATTTTCACTAAAACCCGACAGTAAAAACTTACTCGAAACACTAAATAATCTAAACTATAATTTAATGGGTCCCATTCAATGTCCTAGCCTACATATAAATGTATGAATGTTTTGAAAATATGAAAAATATTCATTGCATTCCATAATTAAAGAAGTAATATAAATGTTTTTAAAATATTTAAAATATTTCTAAAATATTTATTTTATATATTAGATTATATAAATTATATTGTTTTATATTAATATTAACATTGCGAAAAGAATACAATGAAAAATATCACTAAATATTTTTTAGATTAAAAGGAATTTTCTTTGCAAATATTTTTTAATTAATATAATTATTAAAATTAAATAATTTATGTTCGTCTATTTATTTAACTTAATTATTTACTTAATTATTTTAATTATTTTTCTTAATTTATTTTCTCAAACATATAATTAATATGTTAATATTTTTGATATTTGAGAATGCTTATTTGATCTTAAATCATTGAGAATTTAAAACTTGATATTTTTTAAAATTTTCCGCCATTTGATTTAAATAAGCCGAAATTTTTGAAAATTAAAAATTTTAAGCGGAATGATTGATGATTTTTTTTTATTTTATAATGACGTCTGCGTTTCGGGGAAAGTTTAATTTTCTGCATTGAAACTTGTTAAATAATTAACTTAAATAATATATGGACCGAAGGAAAAGTCATTTTTGTTCCACCCCGACATTAAAACAATTTATTAAATTGCACAAGTAGTTTCGGTGAGTAATACGAGTCTGAATTTTGATTGAGATCGCCATTCTCAAAGTTAATTAAAGATTATGAAAAAAGTTTAGTGAGCTGTTGTGAATTCTACATTATAGAATTGTTTCAGAGTTGTGTTTTTTGTGCTATGTATTAATTGGAAAATTTTAAATCCCGATCACATTGGGTAAATATCATTTGTACAATACCACATACAGTTGTCTCTCTGCTCGAGTTCTTGAACACTATTAACTGAAGGGATTGATTAATTTTAGCAAATAGAGTCTGCAGAGAATGGAGTGTTTTTGTTTGTATTGATAAAATTATATAGACATTTTTCTATTGTATGTGGTGTTTTGTTTTAAATAATATGAATATAATTAAAAAGAAAAATTATTAAATTTAATAAAAATATTTTTAAAATAATTTTTTGGTTTATAATATTGTAAAATTTGTTCAAATAAACAAATTAAAATCTTAAGTTTATATATCGGATTTTTAATGTTTAAATTAGTTCTATTCCTATGTTTGTATTATTATATATTATAATACAATTTATTATATTTAAAAAAAATGATATTAATACAAATATTGCATGGAATACATTTATAATAAAACAATTAAGTAAATGTAAATGAAATTTTTATTTGACAATTTGTTTAAATCAGCAAACATCTAATAATTAAAACAAAATAAATAAATTGAAAAAATATTTTATATTTAATAACTTGCAATTTTCTCATTATAAAACCCGTCTAAAAGAAATGTAAATTCCCCATGACGGATTCAAATCGGCTTACACGAAAATGCCGATAAATTAAAACAAATCTGATTATTATTTCGTTTGATAGAATTAATGGCATAATCCGAACTTGTTTCAATTAGCAAGTAATTTAGAGGAAATTTTGGTTGATCAAAAATATGAAACAAAATGCAAACTAAAAGCTAAGTTAAAATTTAATTAAAATTTAAAAAATATTTAAAAAATAAATTTCTAAAACTAAAAATAATTGCTTTTGTTAGTTTTAATAAAGCATATTTTTAATAAATAATGAAATCATAGATATTATAATGAAAAAAAACATGAATTATAAAAATACAGTTTCATTCTTTATTCGGAATCAGTTAGCAATGCTAGAATTTTATGCGTTGTATTGCGACCCTACCTTATTAATTGCAATCCCATTGTTCACCCCTGATCTGCCCCTCTCCTAAGTCCTAACATCTAAATGAACTCTAAACAAGCACTTTTATTATAATATTTATCATAATATATACCTTTTCAATTTTTTAGAATGGCAATCAAAATTTTGTATTCTTTTCTTTCAATTCTGTTTTGCATTTCTGTACAAGGTGAGTTTTATCAAAACTTTCCCGCCGATTCAAATCCTTGCGATGAACTCTGTGAACCTCAGAATCTGTGCGACAAACTCTGCTCCAGCTACCAGAATTCAGATTTCGAACACGAAGATGCCAAACGAGCAGTTTTTTTGAGATTGGGTCGCAACATTAAAAGAGCACCTTTTCTCAGACTGGGAAGATCACAACAGAAAAAATCTAAATTTCTTAGACTAGGAAAATAGACAAAATCAAGTTTTTTATGAAATTCTTCATAAAATAAATTTATAATCTTTTGCTTTCTTAAACTCCTTATAATAATAATAATAATAATAATAATAATAATAATAATAATAATAATAATAAAAATAATAATAATAGTAATAATAATAATAATAATAAAAATAATAATAATAATAATAATAATAACAATAATAATAATAATAATAATAATAATAATAATAATAATAATAATAATAATAATAATAATAATAATAATAATAATAATAATAATAATAATAATAATAAAAGTATAAAACGGTGATTCCTTGGTAGCAGTATAAATTAATATATCAGATAAGAGAGTAACAAAATAATCCCTTACTGCGAAGTAATAATTATATTTTTGAAAAAAGATTCGTTCATTACTTCGCAACAAGGGCTTATTTTGTTACTCACTTATATAATAATAATAATAATAATAATAATAATAATAATAATAATAATAATAATAATAATAATAATAATAATAATAATAATAATAATAATAATAATAATAATAATAATAATAATAATAATAATAATAATAATAATAATAATAATAATAATAATAATAATAATAATAATAATAATAATAATAATAATAATAATAATAAAAATAATAATAGAAATTATAATGAAAAATAAACATGAACTGTAAATAATAATGATCATTTCCTATTTAAAAATGTTTATTCAGTATGAGAGTAGGTGAAACATATGTGAAAAAATTAATGAAAAGTTTCGTATTTTGAAGTATTTCAGATTTAGAAAGGAAGAAATTGTAACTCGAAATTTAAAAAGGGGGTAACACTAAATTCTAGAAAATAATAAATGTCTGACTAGAATAGTGATATTTAACTAAGTTACTCTTTTATCCATATTCTCGGAGATCTGCAATTCATCAGCATTGTCGGTTTCAATTATTTGCAATTTTAACATATTTGTTTCATTTTGACAAAAGTTCAAATATATTTTTATAATTATACTCAACACAAATCTTCGCCTTTCTCTTAAGAATGTCTTGGAAATGTTAATAATTTGATTTTAAATGGGGAATTCAGATTTATAACTAATGTTTAAAAATGAATGAAAAGACAATATGGAAATCGGAATTAATTCTATTTTAATAATAAATAAAAATAATAATAATAATTGGTAGTAGAAAGATAAGATATGAAAAGCCTTTGTTAAAAGTTTCATGATTATTCAGAACAAAAATTGAGAATTTTAGACTATTAAATATTTACAAACATTTAATAAGAGACTTTATATTATTTATTTTTACAGAAACATGAATGATTATTTAATAATAATAATAATAATAAAATTAATAATAATAATAATAATAATAATAATAATAATAATAATAATAATAATAATAATAATAATAATAATAATAATAATAATAATAATAACATTAATAATAATAATAATAATAATAATAATAATAATAATAATAATAATAATAATAATAATAATAAATAAATAAATAAACGATTAAATAAACATTGCAATGATTTAATTATAAGTAAGCGCTACTCAAATAAATGTGTTACGATACATTTTGACAATTTCCTTGACATCATCAAGTAGAATTAGAAAGAAAGCAGTTATAAAATCTAAAATATTCTACCTAATGATAATAGACAAACTGTCGAAATAGATCGTAAAACGTGTGTTTGAGTGAATTTTTATATAATAATATATTTATTTAAAACACTTATGGGATAATCATTGGAGTCAGAAAACTCAACTCCTCACTCACTTCTCTATTTTTACATTCTTTTTAAACAGTAAAAAAGCAGTGGCAAGGATGCAGAGGTGAAAGAATATATACAGAGAAGACCACCAGTATTTTCATTAAGATCGATATTGTACACAAATGACATATTAATTATATAAATACAATAAATAGCAAGATTAAAACATTTTATAAAATTGTATATTCTCACATTCAAAAGCAATGAAGAATTTCTACGATCAAATATACACCTTCAACTGTTCTTTCAATTTCTAGAACTTTATTTCCTTCTTTAATGATTTATATTTATATTGAACGCCTTTTGTTAGGTTCACGTTAGTATGTCTTCGGTTTGACTTTCACATTCTGTATATTTAATTGGAGCTTCTTCATTCCATTACGAACTATCCTCTTTAAAAGTCTAAAACGTTGATTTCTTGGTAGCCGCAGAAATTAAAATTTTTAAAACAAATAATAAGATAAGCTCTTGCTGCAAATTATATATCAAAATAATTGGAAAATTTTTCGATTATAATTGAAAGGGATTATGAAGGTCAACTCAAAATTATGTAGGTCATAGACTATATGATTTTAATAAATCTTTTTTAAAAATATGGGCCCTCCGGTTCGAAGTAGGTAATACACACACTATATAGATTTAATAAATATAAATTATACACAAATATTTGTGGTTAAAATATAACTATGGGAAAGTATATGTGTAAAGAACAAAAAATAAGAAAAAAATAGATTCATTTTTAGGAAAATACACGGAATTTTGTTAAAATTTACAAAAAATATGTATTCTTTGGCGTATCAGTATAGGAAAACCTGAAGAAAAGAAAAAATTTAAGGAAAATATTAAATGTAAATTTTTACATATTTACTATGTAGTTTAATTAAATATATACTCATTATATAGTTTTAATAAATCGACACGTATATATAAAATAGGATTTTGTTGAAAACTCTAATTAACTTTCAAATAATCATTAATAAATAATTAAATTAAACTATTAAGTAATACTATGTCAAAATTGTAATTTGGAAATTAGATGTTGGTTATGATTTTTAATGATTGTGTTTGTGAGCCAATGGGACATTGTCCATCTACTATCAGCGGTTAACGCTATGTCGACTAAATATGCTGAATCAGAACCTGATAAAGTTTCTTGAACTGTCGGTGAAAGAACTCTTAAAAAATCATACAATGTTACATTGGAGGGAGTACATAAATGTAATTTCTCTAAATCATTTTTGGTTTCTTTAAAAATTATAAAGGAGTTAAATTTCCCAGTGACTGCGTTTGAAAATATGATTCGAAAAGTTCAATTTCTGATGGTTAACAGAATATTGTTACTAGAAGTTTCAATTTATCATATGATTCTGCTCCTAGTGTCTCAAAAGTCTTTACTAATTTTCTTCCTAATGACTGTAAAAGTTTTGTTGCAATAAAAATAATAGAAGTTATGCTTTGGCTCCGGTAGAATTCAAAATTTTGAGTTCTGTCAATAAGATCTATGTAGTTGGCTCGGCGTCTTTATCGAAGAAGAAAGTGCGATGAGTTATTGGGACAATCAGTGAGACGTCCAGAGAAAGCCCTACTCAATTACTCGTTTTACGATTTATTATTACAGTTTTAGTGTCATCATAGAAAATTATACATGTCTAAAAAATAATAAAATTATTATTTAACCTTTCTTATAATAAATTTGTAATTTGTTTAATGAATTCATAATATATATACCGTATATATTCGTGTATAAGTCGAGAAATTTTGTACTAAATTTGAGGACATTTTTCCAAAATAATCCTTTTTGAAGAATGAGTTTTTTCAATCGTGTAGCTTTTAATCAAATTAATTACTTTCAATTAAAAATTTTTTACTTCGACTTATAAACGGGATTCCAATTTTGGATGCTTTAAATTTTTAATTCGACTTATACTCCAGTCGACTTATACATGAGCATATACGGTATATATATATATATATATATATATATATATAGTTTGCTTCTATTTAATCTGATGACAACAGTTCGACTGAAAGACAAAGACTAGTGATGCACGGCTGTAGGCGGATCGACCTATCTTGAATCACCCGACTGACCGGTAGCGCTTTTTGAGCCAACGCGACAGCAGTTATTAACTAGATATTTTCCTCGTTATTTATATTACAACAACTCAATGCCGAATTATGTTTATAACCGAAGCGTGTCGTATGCCATGTGTCGTATGTCATGTGTCGGATCTATGATCTACATTCATAATCTGAGCAAATAGAAGGTGATCATTATAGCCAAACGGTTTGGTGTGGACCTCAGAGGGTTTTACTGGACCAAACGCAAGGAGTGCGCCCTTCTTCTTCCAATTGAATATTTTGTAAGATTATTTCATTCTCTCATTTTTAAATTGCAGATGGGTGTCAAATGTAAACGTCCGTGATATTATCATCAATCCGCCTCTGATCACAGTGACATACATTTATGTAGGTGGTTAAGTGTAAAAATATACAATATAGTTAACATCCAAAATAATTAAAAAAAATTATAATTATTATTATAGAAATCAAAATATTTTTTTCATTCGATAGAAGTCACATTTAAAAAAGTAGAAAAACGAGAAAATATACAGAAAGATCTTTATTATATAAAGTAAAATTATATGTGATAATATTTTATTTTCTCATATTCAAAATAAACAAAGTACTCAAACAATCGTACATAGATCTTCGACAATCTTTTCTATTTCCCGAATTTTATCACTTTCATTGAGGAATTTATGAATATCTTGTAAAGGTCGGAGCACATTTAGGATCTTTTCTAAGGTTTTCACAGTTTTATGTGAATTGTCAGAATTTGAAACAAGATCCATCAAGTTGTCCACAACGCTTTTCATGTCACTTGTAATAAGTGATACATTTTCAGCCCATTCAAAATATTCTTCCGAATCATACTCACTGTATTGGCCAAAAAATGTTGCGGACCTATCCAAATCAATCACATTCATATTATTTATTTGAAAATCCATAAACATCAGATCTAGTTCCACTGGAGAACCTTTCAAAACTGAAGGATTTCTCAACAACTTCTCTACCAACCTTTTGATATTCTCCAACGCACAAATTAAACTTTTTATTTCACCATTGAAAACGAAAATATTAACAGTTTTATCGATGCCTTCAGCAAGAATTTCTTCAACCTCCTTTATCCTCTTGATTAACTGAGCATTTGCAATTGAAGTCTCGGATAAAGAGAAATCAGTGAGAAGATTCCCAACTAACGGAGTCGAGAAAAAGTATCGCAAATGATCGGATACCGAATTGTTAACATGTTGAACCAACCATTCAAATAATAAGAATGAATTATTGTATTTTTTATAGAATTTATCTAGTCTCTTTGACGTATTGTGCAAATAACGAGTCAGTTGGACCCGGTCTATGACTCGGTTCCGGTATTGATTAAAGCATTTTTCAAAGATTTTTGAGAATTCACATTCTCTAACATATGAGTTTTGTTCGTGGCTCAAGCACTTTACCAATTCATTTACTAGCAGCCAATGAGCTCCTTTCGATGAGGAATCATATTTACTGAGAATAACGGATACTTCACAAACATCCAATGAAAACTTGACTAAAGAATCGGGAATCACCAAATAGCGCTCATAACATTCTCTATTAATTTCACAGAGCTCTGATCTTGATGTTTCTAAATTTATGGATTGAAAATTTTGGAAAGCCCGTTTCTTTGGAAAACTTATAGGAATATTTGAATTCTTGGATTTTAATTTATCAATAAATCGCAATAAATCGGTAAAGTACAATGTGTTTATTACAAGTTCTTTTGTACCATCAAAACATTTCATTGAGTTAACCGATTTTCTATCTAATGGACAAGTTGTATTAGTAACGACGAATTCTTTGACGCAATTCTTACAAAAGGAATGTCCGCAATAATTGAATGTTATACTCGACTCAATGCTCATTGGTGAATAGCATATCAAACATTCTGATTCGATCTCCATTTATTTATTCAAATATGATTTAGAATAAAAAATTGGCATTATTGATTTAATGTTACTTTTTAAAAACTTTCTTCCGTCATCTATTGGTTAAAACTCTGAAAATTTAAAACCTCAAAAATTAATTAGGTTGAAAATAACAATTTTTAAATATTTTAATAAATAATTTTAAGAAAGTCAAAAATTTTTATTTATTTATTAAATTATTTTAAATATTTATTTATTATTTTATTTTTAAATGTTTGAAATTATCAAATAATGATAAATAAATTTTTTTTAAATTTAGTAAGTATTTCTCATATAATAATATTATTATTTTAATTTTTTAAAAATAATTTTTAATTGTGATGCTATTTAAACAATTATAACAATAACTTTTTATTTCGTTATTTCTAAATAGAAAAAAATATCAAAAATCGTCACATAAATATTTATTGTTTATTTTGTAATTCGGCAATAGTTCTAATATATTTTAAATTTAAAATAAATTAATTTCACTTTCAGAGATATGTGTCTTTTTTAATAAATTTTATCACATATTTACGATTATTAAATTGAATTGTTTTTTGAATAACTTATTTTACTATAAAAATATTAATTTTTAGAATTCACCAGAAGAAAAAATTTGAATATCCATTAAAGTTTCTAAATAAATGATTATTATTTTTGCAACATGTGAAAATTAAATAATAATTAAATTTATAATTAACAGAGATGTATTTTAAATTGATTTTTATTCTCTATATTCTTAAAATTTTAATAAATTCTTAAATTTTATTTATTTAATTGTATTAAATATATTAAATTTATTTATTTAATTTTATTAAAAAAAGTAGAGAGATATGTGAACTCCAGCCCAAACCAAAACCCCTATATTTTTTTTGTTTAATATTGTTTAAATCGACGGCTACGTTATTTCTGAAATTAAGCAAACATTCGATTACATTATTTCACGTCCCTATTATGTAATACTACTTAATGAAAATTTTCAGTTTCTTTTACTGAACTATTACGCAGCATAATACATTAAAACACCAGCAAAACTCGAGTACTGTTTAATTTAAATTGATAGTATCATATAACCTCAGAAGTTTTAAAATACATTTCAATTTTTGTTTGATTGTTTTTTTTTAATCATTGAGGTTAATCCATAATTATTAAGATGTTCTTCAATCTCATATAATTTGGAAACAGAATCAGGAATTTCTCTCAGAAAAAAGTTGGCTAATTTTCTTGAATATACCTTTGCCTCATTAAAATTAATTTCCTGTTCCTGAATAAAGGTTTCAGAATTAGCATCAAGTATAGGCTCATCAGAAACTCCATTTTTCTCATTTAGTTCTTTCATCACATTATCAATAAGATTTTCTTCGCAAATTTCTTCACAAGTTGCCAAATCATCATCGAATGAAAGATATTCATTCTATTTTTCATGATCTGAACTCATTACATTATTGAAATTTATATTATCAAAATCATCATCAATTAAATCATTCATTACATTTTCATTAACAGCCAGAAATCCATTATTAAACTTCGTAAAACCTGCCTTTTTAAAACAATTACAAATGATTTTG